>JAKTQZ010000022.1:0-221908 GCA_030579435.1 Ogataea nitratoaversa
TAGAAGATCATTCCGGTCGTATCATGCGTACTTCAGCATTCAAAGGAATGTCAAATATACAACCATTCAAAATCAACGATTTCACTGAATATCCAGAGTTTTCAGGTGACGTTACTTTACCTTTCAATAATCTTACTACTCCTCCTACAACTACTAGTAGTCTACCTCAAGTTAATGATGATACCATGGATGAATCTCCTGATCATAATACTTCTTCTACTACTAACATTTCTTCTCCTACTAACCTTTCTTCTATTACTAACATCTCTCCTGATGTGGCCATGGAAGATACTTTAAATTTAGATCCTGACGAAAATATTGACTCTAGTATGTCACCACCATCATCTCCAATTACTGAAGAGCCTTCCAATGCATTACAAACCACACTCCAACCACATTCTTCATCTCAACCACCACTACCATCATCTCCAATGATTGAAGAACCTTCCGATGAAGAGCCATCCGATGCATCACAACCTACAATCCAACAACCTTCTTCATATAAACCATCTAAAAAAGGTAAGAAAGTCAAGACTACTCAACTTTATCTTGTTCCTACCCATAAGATTCCACAACTAAAATTGACGGAAAAGAAGAAGAAGAAGAAGTCCCAGTTAAGTATTGATCAATCCCTAATTCCAACTACTAAATCCATCATCGTTCATAACTCTAACCTTCGACAAACTATTAAGAGAAAACATAGTGCCGACAACCTGCATGATGATCCATTGAATTTCTTACAAACAAAACCAAAAGTTAGAAAATTATATGATATTGATCCTTCCAAATATTTGGAATATACAACTAAGAAAATGATCACTTCTTCTGGTGAAGAACCTTCTGGGGATCCTTTCCTTGCTGATCAAAGTCTTGATGAAGTTCACTTATTAGTTTCCAAGTCCAAATATGATCTTCCAATAACTTATCATGATGTATTGCAAAGTAATTTGAGAGATAACTGGTTAGAAGCATTGCAAGCTGAACTAGATGCTCTCAAAGCTCATGAAGTATATGATCTTATTCCCAAATCAGAGATCCCAAGTGGTAATAAATTGGTTAACGGTCGTTATGTTTTTACCATCAAAGATGAAGGTTCTGCTGGTGAAAAATTCAAATGTCGTCTTGTTGCTAAAGGTTTCACTCAAGAGGCTGGTGTCAATTATGTTGATACATATTCCCCTGTTATGTCGTTTGAAACAATGCGTTTTATTTTTGCTTACTCTGCTATTCATAATTGGAAACTTAGACAATTAGATGCTAAGAATGCCTTTTTGAATGGTGTACTAGATCATCCTGTTTATTTCAGACCTCCACCTGGTACAGATACTCCACAAAACTTTGTTTGGAAACTTAAGAAAGGATTTAGTCAAATAGCTGGTGTGAATTTTGTTGATACTTATTCCCCAGTCATGAATTTTGATTCACTAAGATTTTTGTTTGCGATTACTGTCCAAAAGAAGTGGAAACTGAGACAACTTGATGCTGAAAATGCATTCTTGAATGGTAAAATTGATTTTCCGGTATACTTTAGGCCACCTGCAGGTACCAAGACTCCTGCTACAGATTAGTTTGTTTTATCTATTTTATTTTACAATTCTCTATTATTCTTATTATTACACACAAATTGTTGTTGCATCTTTATAATTATTCATTATTACACACATTGTTGTTGCAACTTCATTATTTTTACACAAATTGTCGTTACACATCTTTATTCCTTTCAGATATATAAATTTATGAATGGTATCTTTTCACTGTTTAGAGGTGTGTGAGAAAAGGTAGCCATATATTTTTGAGTGTTACACAACCCACATTATCTAGAGTTATTCTCTTGTTATATAAATCAAAATCTCTTGTTTCCCCTTTTGTTGTTTGTTTTAGATACTTCTTGAGATACCTCTAAACCTACCGACTTTATTATAAAACTATATACATATAAAAATTACTTATTAACACATTTAAGGCTATTTATAACATTTAATTCATAATTACGTCTTGATTTCTGTTTACGTTACATTACCTTATTCTGTTCCTTTCTTTCCTTTTTTTTCCAGTTCAATATCAATGGTACTTTAACTTATAAAACTTTTTCGTTCTGCACTTTGCCTTTGAGGTTCTCAGACACTCAAAATATACGATGCATCATTCTCACAAAATGAGTCTTCTTGTACTTGGTTAAAATATAAAATAAATTATAATGTGGTAAAACAAAATATAATAATATAAGTGTACAGTATGAACCTTGGTTCTTTTATAATCAACTACATCCCTTTTTCTAATACTTCTTTTCCAAGTTCCGACTTTACTACAAATAGCTGCAGGTTTTATTGCCATGACTTCTTTTTATTATACTTGTCTCTTGAAATTTTATGTTTTATTGATAGTAGTCTCGAATAGCCTCGAAAGCTAGCAAGTGTTTTTGAGACTTTTCGTATCCGGTTACTTCAATAGATCACCTACTATTATAGCAATTTACCTTTCCAGTTTCATGAGCCATATTTAGCTATCATATTACAGATATTAATGTATACTATATATGCCTTAATAGAAATTCATTATAGCCGTCAGTCAGTACTACTAGCGTAAGACAGGCCACACTACTTTTATATCACTACTACTGTGGAACAAAAGTGTTAATACTAAATAATTGTTGACATCACAAGGAAAACCATCAATACATCAATCTTTATTCGCGTTCCGCTAAACTTACTTGTAAGTGATATTTTTTGAAGATCAGTTGCAACATGATATTTGTTGCAAATCACTTAACATCTGTAATATAAGAGCTTTAGTTCGTATCTTTACCTTTCCTATTTTGTTACATTGTATTTCATCTTTCTTAACCTTTTACTTAGTTTTCTGGCACAAATAATTGTGATCTTCCACTTATAATCAATCTCTTTCTTTTCCTTGCTATTCTTTTTCTTACACTTTTAATCTTTTGTGTGGTTAGTATATATTCATAGTACCCTCAAAGCTAACTTGTATCTACGATACTGGTAACCCTTCTTCTACAGTTACTCAAAATAACCACTCACTATTACAATAACTTATCTTTGTTAATTACGTAAAAACCATTTGACTATCATATTACAACATCACTGTAGTAGCGGTAAGAATACATAAATGCTTGACATTTTAGATTTAATTATTATAGATTCGCCCTCTTATCTTTCTTTACTCAGAGATACGTTACGAAGAGTAGTGATAATCAAACTGGACAAAGAGTAATTTCCATTTCCATTTTTAAGTCTTCAAACTAGTTTTGTAGGGGATTTCAAACTGTCATAGATGAGTTGGTATCTTGATAGATAGTATTTCGACTAGCTGAACATCTTCAGTGATATGCTCCAAATTTTTCTTCTATTTCTTCTTGCAGTCTTTAGCATAAGTCTAGCTGATTTTTTTTCTCAAACAATCTTTTTAAATGTCATCTTGTAGATATCTGAATATTTATAAAGTGAACAAAAGATAACTGCAGATCCATTTGGCAGCTCGATTATCACTGATAGCCAATCTCTGAGGCCCTTTTAACTGGCCTATCAAAGGCAGAAGCTAAACTAAACGATGATGATCTCTTCTAAAATACTCTTTCAAATTTCCAAAAAATATTCTTCCCTTGAATACTTTTATCCTTGAAACTTTAACATGTGACCCCCGTGTCATACCAGTTTGACGCAAAGGATATTTGAGATAACACTTAGAACATATAGTCAGATGTTATAAATTACACATCTAAAAATTACTCTACATGTAATATAGGAACCTCAGTTCTTATATAATACCTTAAATAATCAGCCCCTTTTTCTATTTTCTATTCAGTATTCCTTTTTATCTGTCCTATTTTTGTTCGCTTGTATTTCATCTTTCTTATCTTCTCTCTTAAACTTTCTAGTACAAATAATGGTGATCTTCCACTTACAATTATTCTCTCTTTTCTTTTGTTCTTTTCTTACTCTTATATACTCTTGTGTAGTCAGTTTATATTCATAGTACACTCGAAGCTAACTGTATCTACAATACTTTGGAACCCTTCGTCTACATTACTCAATATAACCACTAACTATAACAACAACGTATCTTAGCTAATTACATAACAATATTTAACCATCATATTACACTACATATATTATATATGTGGAGCGAATTGTAATATGAAAATCTTTGTTCTTGTATAAGTACCTTATTTAATTAATTCTTTTTTTTCCCTATCTCTTTTCTATATTTCAAAATTTATACTAAAATAATTGTAATCTTCCAATCACAATTGTTCTCCCCTTTCCCTCTTTTCTCTTATTCTTATCCTTTCAAACTTCTGTTTCGTTAGTCTTTATCAATATTACCCTCGGAGCTGACTTGTATCTCTGATACTTGAAACCCTTCGTAAATTGTTACTCAATAGAGCGCGCACTATAACAACAATTATCTTACTTAAATACATAAACAATATTTAGCTAACATTACATGGAGGTCGTATTTGAACAACCCCCTCCCCTCCCTCAGTACTTGAATCCTCTAGATTTACTACTTTCCATCATGATGTTTAGCCTTACAAGATATTCTCGAATCGCTGCGGTCCTGTTCTTCGGTCATACAATGTTTCGACTTGCCCAACCTGCTATTCATGGCTATTTTCACGGAACCATTTATCCCATAATCCATTCATGACGCTTATCTATGGTTCGATTCTGTTTTCAAATTTTTTCAGACATCGTAAATGGAATTCACAACTTACTTTCCACTGATACCACACCTTCATTCAACTACACTGATGATTTCACCGCAGATTACATGTGACTACATCCCTTCACCATTGCCATTTGGGTATTGTCAATTCTCCAGTAGACGGTAGACACCTCAAGATGAATTACTCTTTACAATGACAACTGCTGTCCTCTTATCGTATTGTTGCCATGTTTTTTGTTCATTCCGAAAAAAAAATCGATAACACCCCTTCTTCAGAGCCCAATCGCAGCTACCGTCATCCGGGTTATAAACAGACACCCCACCGACACCTGCATTTTCGCGCTCCTCTTTCTCTTATCTCAATCTCAATAGCTGGTCCATTTTACCTTATTATACCGATTCCGCAACCATCTTGACTCAATTGGGCATTTAGCCATCAACTCTCGCAAAAATGAATTTCGAACATCTATTTTTCGACATCTCAAAACAAACTTTTAAAATATTGTTGCCGATTATTCGTCTCCAATTGTTCGACCCTTAAAAGTTCCCTACCGCATTACAAGGCGCCGAGATTCCACATTCGCAGCCTGTCATCAAACTTTTGCAACAAGACACTCATATCTCTCTTGGTGAATTCAAACGCCGACTTCTTGAACCTGATCAGACTCATGCTGATATCAGATCCAAATCAGCTGCTGGTTTCCGTGCTCTATCCGCGACTTCCTTAATCAAGACTGCTGAAGATCTGCAGCAATTCACTGATACCTTTTCAAATGACTATTTTGTGTTTTTTTTTTGACCACCAATTCCTTGGAACAATTCTTTTTGATTTCGGTGCATCTTCAACTCTCAAAAACCAAGATGCTATCCGTCAGTCAGCTTTATCACTCCTGTGCTGATGTTAATGAATTTTGCTACTGGCTCAGACAGCATACGCCACCTGTTGAAGCCTCATCAGCCATCTCCAATAACCATGTGAACATTAGCTCCGCCATGGCACCGCCTTACCACACAATGTTATTTGATACTCCAGATTAATATTCACATTCTGCCCTATTTGGTACTGGTTCTTCACATTTCCTTTTTAGTTCCCATCTGGTTTCGACTATTGGTGGTATTATTCTCTGTGATCCCACCACTCCCATATTACTACTAATACGCCATGGTTTTAAAATTATTTTCAACAAATACATCACTCTTAAGTTCCTGGTATTGATACATTATACACACATACTTGTCGCATTTTTGAAGAACCCAATACCTTGATTCTGAATAACGATTTTTTCTTGCGCATTCTCTGACTGTTCCTTTGTCAACAGCCTCTAACCCTTCTTACAAACATATAGCCAGAAACTCCTCACTGCTTATCAACCTGGCACTCCAACAAACGAAAATATTTATAAAATATGTATGGCAGTAAAGAAGAGAGATAAGAAAGACCTAAAATATAGTAGAAACAAATAGCAAATACTAAATTGTAAGTACTAAGTGGGAAATACCTCATATCTTTTCAAAAGTAAAATATTCCTTCAAATACCATGTAATCATGACTAATATGGTGTTTAATAAGTGCCGTTTCATGGACCAATAAAACATGATTTGTTTTGATTTTCCGTGAAATTTCATCCAAGTGGCTCGCTACTCATGAAGATATGTCAATACTTCTTTATTTCCATCTTTTTCTGTCTGATTGACAATTTTTGACAAAATCACAACAAACTACCGAAATTTATTCATGAAATTTGTACTATATTATTCATAATTGATAATTATATATTATACCGAGCAGTAAATCAGTAAATGGTAAATAGTGACACTTTGTTTTCAAAACTTCATCTGTTGGGAACGACCATCAATCAATGAAATAATCGTCTTCCACTCTAAATGTTATTTATATAAAAAGTCTAGTATTGCAAGTTCAACAGATAAATATAATCTGTCGTATAGAAACTCTTTAGGTTTTACTATAATCGATCTTTTGAAATTCATGGGGACATTACACATATCTCCAAAGTATGGACAATTTGAAATGTCGGTGTTACCTCATTGCTCAGTTGCTAATTGCGTTGAGGAAAAGGCTGAATGAACGTGCACATATAATGATGATGTTAGAGTATTTAGCTGAATAAATATAACAATAACCTGCACATTTTCTTGCTTAATAGAGCGTTACAAACCTGTGAATAAGTTAGCGACTCTCACAAAGATTCAATTCTTCAAGACGCTCATTAATAGTCAGTAAATGTGTGTCTTGTTTCATGAGATAAAAAACCTACTCTACTGAACCTTTAATCAATCAATAGTGTATTCTTTCATTCACAATTTTCGTAGTGTTGTATCAAAGCTGGGCCAAGCAAACGGGTAAATACCTATGATTTCTAATTTGATCGATTGAGAACGCAGCTGGATATCGTTTTGACCGAGGGTCTAAAAGCAATACCCTAGCCTATAACACTTGAATCCATAGTTTTTTGTCAAATCATCAATCGGATGTAATATCAAATTACAGCCAGTCACGCACTTGTCTCATTATCAAGCCTAACTCTTTGATATATCATAGATACCACAGTTGAAAACCAATGGTATATTCATTGGTTCTCGTAAGTGAAATGATTAATCCAATCTATGAGTGAGCTGTTAATTCAAAAAAAGAAGGATCTTCAAGTGAAGCAAAGACGTAATGCTTGCTTTTGAATACTAGCCATATGATCAATGTTTTGATTTATTTATTTAGATCAAAACTCAACGAAAAGAAAAAAGAAACATATAAATGATATTGAGTTTCACTTTTATAACAACTAATTATTAGTGACTAGTGAATATGGATGATATAAATTAATCAATAAACGTTAATCAGTAAGCAAGTAGTTAATAACTTAATATAAAACTAAAAATTACTTCGTAAGTATACTTTATCAAGAAATTAGTATAATAATATTATTGACAAAAGCCCCCAGCATAGCCTTGAAAGTTTTAGGTGTGTGTGTGAGCCCAAAAAGCGGCTTTAAATCAATTGGTTCCGGCCGTTCATGTAATTTTCAGGAAATCTCATTGACATACTATTCTTTTACCTAATATCTTTAATGCTTAACCTGTTATCTGCGTTCATACCCAACTGAAGTAAGTATCGAAAAGGTCTTTGAGACATTCAAGGTTTACTGTGAATACAAATACTATACAAATGGGATCCCCCTCTTATGAGTTGGATGTGGTTATTGACAAATCAACGTCAGGTGGTACATTCACAAACTTTGATAAGATACGGGGTAAAGTCACATTGTATGCCAATACGGATGTGACTATTAGCACTATTCAAGTTAAATTAGAAGGTATCAGTAAAACAAAAATTGATGTCCCGAGAGAAAAGAAAAGTGCTTCAGGAAAACAAAAGACAAGACCTGTTGTTGAGGTCCATAAATTATTATACAATACACAGATAGTTTTTCCTACAAAGGAAGTCAGACAAGTTTCTAACTCTAAAGAGTTTTCATTGATACCAGGAAAGTACGAATATCCGTTTGAATTTGTGATTCCACTAAATAACAAATGCTCCAGGTTGACAGGAATAGTGAACAAGGTTCAAAATTTTCAGAATTCTGCTTCAACAGGTATTGAATTAGTTTCGGAGAGTGAAAAACACTTGAATACTTATCTTCCACCTTCTTTAAGTGGTGTTAGCGATATGGGAACAATAAAATATTTTATTAAAGCAACGGCTAAAAGACCTGGGTTTTTGAAGACAAATCTCAGAAGTTATGATCCGTTTATCTTTCTACCAATTGATAATTCTAGCTTATTTGCCTCTGATGAAAGGCATGTCTACACCAGAAGGGATTTCATTATCAAAAATAAATACCCAGAAGTTGTTGCTGTTTATGAGACTTCGAATTTCCAAAAAAAACCATCCCAACAACAACAAGTGCCATCCGATCAATATCAAAGTACGGGCCGTAGTTCCCCACAAATGATACGAAGAACTTCTTCTTCAAGTTTCTTCAAATCAGTTTTTTTGGGATTCGACTCTAACCCACAACCATCTTTGAGCCGTTCATCATCACCCAGTACTTCTAGAAGATCATCTTACTCTGCCACAAATAATATCCAACATCGTGACCATCATGATTCTCAAACATCATTGCAATCCCAGTCTTCCAATGCCCCTGTTTCGTATTATAAAGTTAGACCTTCGGAGCTACGTATAAAGCCCATTAATTTAAATTTGGCACTGGAAATTAGATTCAGATACCCTGCATATATAATTCCTACCAAGGCACCAAATTATAAGCTTTGTATTCTGTCAAAAATCCCACCATCTAAATTTCAGATGTTTAATGGAGAAAGTTCAGGGCTTGGTTCTATATACGTTAGATACTTTGAGGTTGATCTCATTTCTATTACTGATGTTAGAGCTTCCTCATTCACTCGGCAATTTGTTACCAGGGAAAATGTATTCAAAAGAAGTGATTTGAACCAACAGATTGATTTGGCATCATCGAAAAAAGCTCCTTTCAAGACTCAGGCAGGCGAACCACTATATGAGATTGAAATACCCAAAAAGTTATATAAAAAAGCCGTATTACCAGATTTTATTGCCCCGTCATTTACAACCTGTAATATATCCAGAAGATACAGGTTGACAGTTCAAGTAGGGTTTTCGGATACTAGTGATGCTGAAACACTTCAAATAATACCACTGGAGACAAACATTGAGGTGTTGAGCGGACTAGTGCCACCAGTTCAGGATGTTGATTATCAACAGATACACAACTATAATACAAATACAAATACAAATACAAATACAAATACTAATACTGATCATCACCATTATAATTATAACATTGGCGTTAATGAAGAGACGTATGGAATTGGTGAAAACTCATCTGGAAATCAATCCCAAGTTGCTCATGAGTCGACTGACTTTGACAGTACATTGCCGACCTATGATCAAGTTATAAACGAAACAAATAACCGGAGAAGATTCCAGCAGACTGAACAATATTATCATAACCTTGATGATTGAAAAAAAAAAAAAAAGAAAGCTCAATTTGTTCAGAGAAAAGTTGTCATTTGCTAGGAATTAAGGTTGCGTCCTTAACATGATTGAATTTTTCAACGCATACCAACTATATGTAATAGCATTTTTTATATAGCCTGAGTATTACAAAGCTAATACCGTTTACCGTTTACCGTAAACCGTGTACCATTACTATATAGTATATATAGTATCGTACATACCTCCAACAATAATTTCTGTCTATTGTCAAGGGTTCAAAATTCCACCACTAGTCGGCGTTAATATTTGTAAAATATTTATCTGCTATCTATCTAAGCTATCTACGATATCTATATAGTTATACCTACAAAAAAATCATTTGAAACCATAGCAATACATGCAAGTACCTATTTTGGGACAAGTTTTGAGTATTGCACTACCATACACCAAACTAAAAAATTTATAATTGCACAGCCATGATTATTACGTAATCTTATAATCTACACCAAAAAAATAAGTGGAGCAAGGCTCTTTAGTAGTAATTTGCAATGTGCATAATTGCCCTTTTCGTCTTTTTTTTGTATTTTGAATTTTCTCGATAATGTGTGAAGAGTGAGAGAGAAATAAAAATATCTTTCAGAGTGCACATTCCAAACACATGAAATAAATATAAGGCAAAATAAGTAAGCACCACGTAAACACAAAAGGATAGTGGTGTCTTTCTAATAATATATATTCACTTACAATTTGTGTACCTTTCTTGTTTATAAGTTCCTATTCGAATATAGATACGAATACACATACACATTCTTTTGAAAATAGAGTTTCACTCCAATATAACAAGCAAAACACGTCCACACACATATTGTTTATATTTTAGCCCACTCCGAAACCATATATCATATCGATACAACAATTGCACATCATCTCACAACTATATACAAAATGAGCAGAAATTCTCCTGCAATGGATGGATACGGGAAACTGTTTGTTGTGATCAAAGAGTTCACTGCAAGATTAGGAGATGAATTGACTATAAGACCAGGTGATACAATTGAATTAATTAGTGATGACAGTGAATTCGATGACGGCTGGTACATGGGTAGAAATTTGACAACAAACAAAGCTGGTCTATATCCAAAGGTATTCACTTTACTGGTGGAGCATCAATCTATCAACAAGCCTGCTCTGTTAAGATCTAGATCCAGAAGAATGACTCCGCTTGGTAGTCCGGCATCACCAACTTCCCCTTCCTTTCAACAGCATAACGTGAACTCTACAGACGACTCGTTCAACCACATCAACAACAACATCAACAACAACAACAACATCAACCCAGTTAACACTTCACTGGATTCATCGGAACGTAATATACTGCCAACATTATCTAACAATACGTCGTCACCTTCTAATAACAGTTTATCCAACGGTCAAAGTGTTGATATATCCACTCCTCAGGCGAACACGAAAGAAGGTGGTATAAACAGATATGTGTCGGTACACCGAACTTTGAATGACATTGATAAGGCACTAGAAGAATTGAATGTCGATTCAAACAGCTCTCATTCAAGTTCCCAACCAACAGTGCTTGACCCCAAAGAAGTTGAATCTTGGACTGCCGAACAAGTGACACAATATTTTTCATACTTGAATTTTGACATTCAAAGTGCTGGTCAGTTTGCCAGACACAAAATCACTGGAGACATTTTGATTCAATTGGAATTATCATATTTGAAGGAGTTAGATATTGCTTCTTTTGGAACTAGATTTGAACTATATAAGGAAATTGAAGAATTAAGAATTGCAGCCCAGAACAAGGATTTGAAGAAAGAACCTGTCAGAAGCAAACTTAATAACAATTCTACTATTACGAGAACACAACAACAAAGACAGGTTTCGGATATTTATAAACATACCAGAAAGAGATCTCAGTCCATGGATGATATTCCAACAGCAATGAATGGTAACAATGGAGACACGTCTAATGATTTCAGATCAACTGCAGCATCCATAAAAACACAACGTCCATTATCAGTGGCATTATCTCGTCTGAACATTCCAGGTTCAAATTTATCTTCACCACCTCACACACCTGATATAGAAGAAGAAGAAGAAGACGACTTGACTAAACCAATAGGTCTTTTTGAATCTCCAAGAAGAGCTCCTCAACCCCCAACTTTTCAAAAATTGGGAGGGGAAACAGATCAAGACTTTAAGTTTGGTTCAGGATCAACTACAAAGGGAAATAGAATGTCATTTTCGGAGGGTACTCACAGCAGAAATTCATCTTTTGGAAATAGCTCATCTGTTTATTTGGATGCAAGACATTCAAGGACAAATTCCTTGCTGTCATTTGCTCCTTCTGGTAAAAATTTGAGATCACATTCTCCATCAAAGGGCCATCAAAGAAACACTTCAGACATTAGTGTGACAAGAAAAGATAACCAAGAAAGAACACACAGAAGATATTCTTCTTTGCTGTCATACAGTGCCACAGAAAGAGAACATGTTTATGAAAGATCACCAACAAGATCTCCAGTTAGAAAACCAGAATTGTCAATTTCCACTAATACTTTACAAGATAGACAATTTAGTGGTGGAGATGGAAGTCCAGTGAAGTTGAGTAATACTAAGAAGACTGTGCTATCTCCTGAAAGAAGATCGATTTCAGCCAAAGAAGTTTCATCAAGTCCGAAGGCAAAAGACCCCAAAAGAATTGCCTCTGCTGCTGTTTCATCATCCAACTCCTCATCAAAAAACAACAGTTTCAACAGTAGTGCTAGTGATTCAAGATCACCATCAGTATCTACTTTCAGATCCCTGACAACGCGTCGCGGTAAATCTTCGACTTCTGCTTTTCAAGAAGGTATTCGTACTATCACGACTGACGATGCTATCAAAAGTGCCGATTATTCAGGTTGGATGAGCAAGAAAGGTAACATGTCAATAGGATCTTGGAAACAAAGATTTTTCACTTTACATAAGACTAGATTATCATACTATACCTCTTTGAAAGACAATAGAGAAAGAGGATTGATAGACATTACTTCACATCGAGTGTTACCTGCAGTTGAAGCCGAAGACAAGATCACAGCTGTTTACGCCGCTACTACTGGATCAGGTCGTTATTGTTTCAAGTTAGTTCCACCTGCTCCTGGTTCAAGAAAGGGATTAACGTTCACTCAACAGAAGGTTCACTACTTTGCAGTTGAGACCAAAGAAGAAATGAGAGCATGGATGGCTGCTTTGATGAAAGCTACAATCGAATTAGACGAAAGCGTTCCCGTTATATCATCATGCGTGACTCCGACAATCCCATTACAAAAGGCTCAAGAATTAATGGCACAATCAAGAGAGAGGGCTAGAATTAATTTGGAGAACATACAGCGCGAGCAGCAATTACAACAGCAAATTCCCAAACCATCCATGCTCGAGGAAGAACAAGAAGAAGAAGAAGAATCAGATGAGGATGAGATGGAATCTTCCTCGCCTATCAAGTCCACTCCAGTTACTCAAAGGTCAAGTCAGTTTCCATATCAATCTAGCACTCCCACTTCCTCGACTTCGTCTGGCAAGAGACCTTCAGCAAAACTTGATGTTGCCACTCCACTCACTCTGGACCCCGGGGCTGTCAACGGACTATTTTCCGGATTCCCACTTCATTCTCCAGATACTCCCACTCCAAATTCATCATCAACTCCGGAGTTACAGTCTCCTTCTAACGGGAACACCAGGGTTCCAGTGAAAAGACTTGCTACGACTTCAACAAATCCTGTCCCAATGATTACTAAGTTGGATCAAGATGATGATGACCAACCGCCTGCTTCCCCTGTATCAACATCAAGCAACAGTGCTGCTATTTCTGCTGCTGTCGGAGCAGTGGGCAGAAGAGTTATGTCTTTAAGAAAGAGTAGTAAAGACAACTGAAGTTAAGAAGTGAATTAAAAAAACTGTTTGTTTTCACCGGTCTACTTGATCGCTAGCTTGATACCTCTGCTAAGTTTTTTCTGGTCTATCACATTTATTGTGCTGCTACCGATATAGTAGCTACATATAGTTTTTCGCTTTCTTTTGGTTTTGGCTTCAGAAGCTGTAGTCAGTCTGTGATTAAAACGCTTTTTTCCACTCGATGATGAAGGATAGGGGTTTGACGTCTCTAATTTTCGCTAAGTACCACTTGATGTTACTAGCCCTTGACAGTTATATAACACATATTATATATTTCTTACTCTACTTTCGTTGACTTCTTTCTGAGATTTGACTAGGTTAGCTAACAGTCGATTTGACAGATGATTTTATAATTTTTAGCTTGCTTATTTTGGCATTTTAGGGAAAGTAAATATCAAATCAAGTTGTACATATATGTGAATAATTTCAGCCCAGGGGCTGAATTACGTGCCTGATACTACATTGACGTAATCTGTTACTTACTTTTCTAATTAAACAGAGCCTAATTGAAAACTTCAAGTAATTAGCTAGTATGATAATCGTAACAATAAGAGGTATATTGAATGAAGTGGATAATCACTCCAGCCTCCAAGGTATCTTTGATAGTTAGCCATCTAAACTTTTTGGAAGACAATCAAAGTGAGAAATAATGAGCGGAAGTCCCCAAATATTTTTAGAAAAAGGGGCTAAGGAATGAGAAAAAATATGAAACACGAACGTAACAAAAAGAAGCTTGATTATGTAAGACGTTTATCCGAAAAGTAACAGCTACTAATTTTGAATATAAGATATTCATTTGATATTTAATATTTAATATTTATTAGTTAATGTTTATCATATATAAATGGTAAGAGTATCGTAACTTTGAGTAAACAAATACGGAATACTTTCTAGTTTCTAGTATCTACTCTATGTAATAAATGTAAATATTACATAAAGAATATATCAAAGTAACTAAAAAGAGTAGTATTTCCAGATATTACATTGCTCAGGCTATATTTCTTTAAATTTTTTTGACTCATCAACGCGCTTGGCCCACAAGGTCATCGAAGTTCGAGGCCAGCGAGATTTCTGAAATTTGGGCATAGAATAGATAAGTGAGGTGGGGAGTAGATAAGAGGCATTGGTATCCACATATTTGGTTTTTTACACAATTGGTCTAATTGAACTCTTGAAAGCTTCAAAGCGACTTGAGTACTTTAATCAAATTAATATGCCACACTACATCACACTAGCAACTTGTTCGTTGAATCAATGGGCTTTAGATTTTGAAGGAAACAGAGATAGAATTGTCCAGTCAATCTTAGAGGCTAAAACCAAAGGAGCTCATCTAAGAGTTGGCCCTGAGCTAGAAGTCCCTGGTTATGGGTGCCTTGACCATTTCTTGGAAAATGACACGTATTTGCACTCTTGGGAAATGTACTCGACCGTCATTTCCAACAAAGAAACTTATGGATTACTGTTAGACATTGGTATGCCTATCATTCACAAAAATAGAAGATACAACTGTAGAATACTGTCCTACGACGGGAAGATTTTGCTGATTAGACCCAAACTTTTTTTGGCTAACGATGGCAATTATAGAGAAATGAGATATTTCACTCCATGGCTGAAAACTCAGTACGTCGAAGAATATGTTTTGCCTAGATTAATTCAAAAAATCACAGGTCAAGTCACAGTTGATTTCGGGGATGCTGTTATTAGTACCCTAGACACTTGTATTGGTGCTGAAACTTGTGAAGAATTGTTTACTCCTCAAGCGCCACATGTTTCCATGTCATTGGATGGTATTGAAATCATAACTAACTCATCTGGTTCCCATCACGAATTGAGAAAGCTAGATACCAGAATGTCAATGATTACCGAAGCTACAAGAAAGTGTGGTGGTATCTACTTATACTCTAATCAAAAAGGATGTGATGGTGATCGTCTGTACTATGATGGATGTGCCTTGATTGTTGTTAATGGTAAAGTTTTGGCTCAAGGTGCACAATTTTCGTTAGACGATGTTGAAGTGATAACCGCAACGGTCGATTTAGAAGATGTTAGAGCATACCGTGCCTTGATTTCTCATGGATTACAAAGTAGATCATCACCTGTATACAAAAGAATCCATGTTCCTGTTGAATTGAGTCCAGATTATTTGAATTTCGACTTGAAAGTGAGACCAACATCCGTCAGAGAAATTCATTATTTCAAGCCAGAAGAAGAGATTGCCTACGGACCAGCATGCTGGTTATGGGACTATGTTCGTCGTTGTAAAGGTTCAGGTTATTTTATCCCTTTGAGTGGTGGTATTGACAGTTGTGCCACCTCTGTTATTGTTCACTCAATGTGTAGATTGGTTGTCCAAGCTTGTAAAAAGGGCAACCAGCAAGTCATCAAAGATGCACAACTAGTGGCAAATATGCCAGAAGACTGGCTCCCAGACACACCACAAGAATTGGCCAACAAAATCTTCCATACCTGTTATATGGGAACTAAGAACTCTTCAAATGAAACTAGATCAAGAGCTAAAGAGTTGAGTGAAAAGATTGGAGCCTATCATGTTGACTTGAATATGGACAGTGTTGTTAAATCCCTAGTTAGTTTATTTGAAGTTACTACGGGTAAAAAACCAATTTTCAAGATTTTTGGAGGTTCAAATATTGAGAATTTAGCCTTACAAAACATTCAAGCAAGACTTAGAATGGTCTTAGCCTATCTGTTTGCCCAACTGTTGCCTTGGACTAGAGGAAGAACAAACACAGGAGGATTACTTGTTTTAGGGTCTGCAAATGTGGACGAGCAACTAAGAGGTTATTTAACCAAGTATGATTGTTCATCAGCTGATGTTAATCCAATTGGGGGTATCTCAAAGACTGACTTGATAAGCTTCATAGGCTGGGCAGAAACTGAGTTTGAGTTACCTGTATTGAAATCATTCATCGATGCAACCCCAACTGCGGAATTGGAGCCAATAACAGAAAATCATGTTCAATCGGACGAACTAGATATGGGATTCACTTATGAAGAATTGAGTATATTTGGTAGACTACGTAAGATTGAGAAATGTGGTCCGTACTCTATGTTTATCAAACTGTTACACATTTGGAATGGTAAAAAGACTCCTGAACAAACGGCTGAAAAAGTCAAGAGCTTCTTCTGGTTCTATAGTGTCAATAGACACAAGCAAACTGTCAGTACACCTTCTTATCATGCAGAACAATATTCTCCTGACGACAATAGATTTGATTTGAGACCATTTTTGATCGACCCAAGATTCAATTGGTCCAGAACAAAGATTGACGAAGTCTTGGAAAAGTTGCGTACTCACGAAACGATTGATACTATGACTGTTGACTGACTTTTTTCAGTATGAATTCACGTATAAACAACATACGTCCTTTTATTTCTTTATGTAGACTCGTACATCAAAATATTTTATTTACTACAAATTTATTAACTATCGAAAGTCAACATTGGATGTAGAAAAATCATGCTTTTATTTTTTGACACCCCATTTTGCATTTATCTTATTCAAGTACTCCACCTGGTTACTTGAAGATGATCTAGAAATTAAGTTGTGGTCATTTCTCTCCACAAATTCTAGTAAACTAATAGCTACCTTATCAGGAATATCTTCTTGAACAAAATGACCCAACCTTTTAGCATCGTCACTAGCAATTGTCTGGGTTGCAGTAGTCAATGTGTCTTTCAAACTTAGTTGATTATCATGAAAAACAATCAATTGATATTTGCCTTGCATTTGACCAATCATTAGTTCTTTATCTAAATAGTCATTATTAGCTAGTATAAGTAGTTTCGAAACACTACTCGAAACATGAGTAAACTCGGCAGAAAGATCAGTGAACCAATCAACCCAGTACTGTCTAGTCTTCCCTAAGTTGACTATGAAACTGTACGATCCATCTCTTGTGTTTTCTTTCACCAACGAAGGAACAGATATCAATGCACTTTGATAGCTGTTCAATAGTTTTGTATTAAGATACCAATCAATAGCTCTTTTAATCGTTGTGAACTGGCTTGGTAGTGAGTTCACATAGCGGTCCATCGAAGACAATGATTTGATTGCAGTGTCTCCCACTATGTCAACCATTACCAATCCCTTGATAAATGGACGTAACTGACTTGGTAATAATAGCTTGAGATCCGAACTTGGTGGCTGCTGCTGTTGATAATGATGAACAACTTTGGTTAATATGGATCCACCTAAAGAATGACCAACCAAGAAAAAGCTTGGTCTAATATCCGGGTGCGATGCAAAATTACTCTCATAAAATCGAGTAATTATGAAAATAAAATCCTGACATAATTGATTAATTGGCATGTTATCGTTAGCATCTTCATCAGCAGAATTAAGTAGTCTTGTATTAGCATGGCCTCTCATGTCGAATGAAAACAGCCCTGGGGTAACTCGACATCCTTGCTTTCGACATTGCTTTTTCAGCGAAGATGCCAACTTAGCAAAAGTCAAACCGGAAGACCCAGCACCATGATGGGTTATAAAAACAACAGGAGACTTATTTTCATCGTCACTGGTTTTGAATGCATTAAGATCCGTGAGTGCTGAAGGCTTTGAATAATATGTTTGAAAGTAGTATCCTGATTCCGGATTACGGAAAATATCATTGGTATCGAAAAAATCCGACCATTTAGGCAATTTCAAACCTATTTCACTAGGAGGTGCAGGTCTGCTGAACTTGGGGAGTTCTTTAAGTGAAGAACGCTCTTCTTCACTTATTTGATCTTTATCCTCCTCATCCTCATCATCCTCATGAAACGAGAAGCCTAGTCGTTCCTCAGCTTTCCGCAACTTATTTTGAAGCAGGTTTCGCTGAAACTCGGACATTTATATGATTTCAACCAATTATTATTGTACCGGGTAACGTTAGTGCAAAACCAACGGTGAAGATATACCTGGGATAAAGTGGTTCATCAACGATTAATCAAATCATTTGAGTGGGGGAGTAATAATTAACTCTATAATGATTGGTTCAAGTGGCGAGTATTAGAGGCGTAAAAATTTACCAGCCACAATATACCATTTCCTTCATTTACAGGCTGCTTTCTTAAAGCCTTTATGTGTGATCAAGTGCATAAGAAGACAATTGCTCTTCATCCGCTAGTCGAAAAAGTAAGATGTATCTATGATAGTATGGAAACCGATTTTTTTCAGCGAAAATCCAATATAATAATCATAAGTTGCCTTCAAACTCCATGATTTGAATATAGTGAGGGTTATGAACGATCTATTGCATCACTTAGTCTACAAAGTACGAAGATAAAATACTCCCATTTTCCCCGTTCCATAAGGGGTTTGAGATTAAGATTCCATTACGGTCATCAAAAATGGCGCACAATGATTTCTTGACTAAATAGTAAATACTAAATAGTAAATACTAAGTAGCCGTACATTCCCCTTTAACTAATTTGACTTTAAGTGAAGGTCCCCTGAACTTAATTTCCCACACTTACCAATTTCGAAGTATCCATCTGCATATTGTCCCCGGTCTTGATGAACATGAGTACCAGTTAGTAAGTACCTTGTATTTTCGTACGCAATTTTGAATCGTCATTTTGTTTTCACGTTTGGAGCGTCTTTTGAGACTCGCACTCTAGCTAAATAACGACATGATTTGAACGATTATGATACGAAGTAGTTGAAAATGTAGATACATAGAAGCGGATTATGCTCGAAGATCTTATCAATGGACCAAGTAACATAATTTGAGGAATGCCGGATCTCAATTTTTATGAGTAAGACGAGAATGGCATGGTATAATTAACCGTTTTTTTAAATGGCGTAAATGAGGGGTAGCATGAGGGGGCATTGGTGCATCTTCCGAGTCCCATGGGGTGGCGAATCTGGCTACATATCTTATTCAAGGAATTTCGTGGTTGTGGTTTGATATATAACTTAAATGCTTTCCAATTTTTATGATTTTAGGTTCAAACGAAAGCACCAAGTTCCCTTGAAAGTATAGATTTGCAAAAAAACTATGCCAAAAAAAAAGCAAAAGCAGAACAAAACGAAAATTATATGAGGCTTATACAATGAAGATAAAATGAAAACGAAGACGAGATTCAGAACAAAGAAGTTATTGAATGATTAGTAAATATATACGGGGAGAGGGTGGGTGAGGCAAATAAAATGAGCAGCAATATTAAAAATTTCAAACCCTTGTGGTTTATACATCATAAGGATTAAAAATACAACGAAACAGTAAGTGAAAAAGTATAGGCAAGATAATAAAAATAAGATTAAACAATTGAAAACATGGGTGATCATTAGATATAAGAAATTCAGATGGAGTTTTAGTTTAAATTTGTGACAGTATATCATTCAAAGATTTGAAAAATGACACTGAACCATCCATTTGAAGCTAGTTTTGGTTTCGAACTTGACGAGCCTGTGTGTTATTCATACTAGAACTAACGCTGTCGCCATCTTCATCACCATGCTTGAAACAACATCTCTTCCCATACCTACATTCACCAGTCTTCGACCAGTTAGTACACGGTTTAGTCTTCCAATTACCGGCTCTTTTGACTTGTTTTAGTTCGTAGTCACCATGAGCAAATTGACATTTAGAGCCATAGGGACAGCTGCCTTTTGTTTGGAACTGCACGCACATTTCTGACTTGTATAACTCTTTATCAATGGAGGTTGACTTTGAACCGGATTTAGAAAAAGCCAGGCTTGAAGCGGCATTCACAGCCGCTTGGTTGTTGTATTGGGTCTGTTGTTTGGCTAGAGCTTGTGCCTTCTGCTCGAGTTCTTGTATTTGACTCTGCGATTGAGAGGTGGCATTTTTTTTTAGTTGTTGAGGTGCCAACGATGATGCTTTTAATTGAAAACCCCCATGATCTGACTGCAAAAATTGAAATTGGTTTGCGACAGACTTCATCTGTGAAGGACTTACCGACCTTTGATCGTGACCCATTAGCGATAGGTGCTCTTCAGTTAATGCAAATGGAAGGTAAGGTGCGTGACCATTTGCCATTTGCGAGAACTGCTGCTGCTGCATTGTCATGTTCACATTCGCAGTGGAACCATAACCATTAGTTTGAGTCCCTCCTGATGTTGAATATTGAGGAGAGTAAAACATTTGTTGATGATATTTCTGAGGGTTTGATTGGTGCAGTTGGGGTGGTGATGTTTGACCTATGGATTGTTGGTGGTAGAAGTGACTCTGTTGTTGCAAAGAGGGCGATTGTTGTGCAAATTGAGAGCCCATCATAATTTCATGAGGTAACTTCTGAATTTGCGGGGCTGATGGAAGAAAATCTATATTTGGCAAAGTAGTGGTTCCATTTGGTGTCACGGGAGCAGTAACAGCTGGCGAAGTAGTAGATGCAGTCCATGATCCACTTCTTTGTTGTTGTTGCTGTTGTTGAAGTTGATCTAGCTGTTGCTGTTGTTGGTGTTGCTGTTGCTGTAAGTAACCCAAAGTGGAGGTGCTCGAATCCATATCTGTGCTTGATACAATACTTGTTGACGGAGTCAACGTCGTGGAACTTAATGCCGTTGATGATATGTCCTTTTCCACTTCTGTCTTGTTGTCCGATTTATCAGTCCAAAGGTTGGGGATTAAGCTCATCATTGCAAGGGTCTCATTATTATTAACTATGGTAGTTGATGCAGAGACTGATGAAATCAAGGAGGAAGAGGAAGAATATGAGGACGGATTTTGCTTTTCACTTACTTTCCTCGAGTCTTCCGGAGACAATGAATTATTTCGATTTGAAGATACTTCTGTTGAAATCGAAGCTATGTTCAGTTTCGACAACTGTTGGTCAATATCAAATGTATTTGCACCAGTTGCAGAATCAAGAAAATTCCAAATGCTTGTCATTTTGTGTAATGTATGTTCAGAGTTTCGTCGTTTAGTATCTTTGTTGTTGTATAAGATTAAATGATTTGAGAGGTTGTCGTAAGTTCAGCGGCCGTTAAATAAATAGATATGAATGAATAATAAATAATGAAAGTGGGTATAGATGAGGGTCGAATAAATATTGAAGGCAATAACTGAAAGATATTTCCCCTTTGTTTGTTAGTTTGATTTAACAGATAAATAAATAAATAAGTAAATAAATAGATGAATAAATAAGTTGAATAAATAAATGGTGAAGTGTTGTTTGATTAGTGACGAGTTATCCGAACATATATATAGGAATAACTGAAATTTATGGGTGAGCTTTGACAGTAGGGATAAGTCGAGAAGGATTGAACAGAACAGAAGAGGACTTGGAAATGTAACAAAGCGTATAATTAAGTGTTCTGACTTCCCGATGGTGAATCAAGATACCGGGTGAACTATATATATATATATATATATGATAAAAATAAACAGGCTCTTCAGATCTACCTGTAATTACAGCACAATTCTTTAGTTCTTTAGTACCGCATAGACGAAAACAATTAACAGACCCAAATTCTAGAATCTGAACAGAATGCACTCTAAAATGAAAAAATTTTCTGTTTTATCGGGGATTATATTTAATTTGGGGGTGTGGCAAAAACTAGGGGCCCGCGTCGGTGAGCCGTTTTGAAGTCGATAGACGTTTTTACTTGCCACTTTCAAATACCATGGCTGGTGAAAGATTCATGTGGCACAGGACTTCGCTATATAAAATTTTTCTAAGGAATGAGATCAATCATCAAAGAAGGGTATGCGAGGAGAGAAATACAGGTGAAACAAAAGAAAACAAAACAAGACGAGATGCTCAAAAAAGTACGACAACAACAACAAACATCGCTGCTCACTTGAATTGTTTGCACCCACTACAGACAGATCTAGACAGTCAGAATACCCACTGGGCTTATAAAATCACTCATTCAATGTCGTCTACATGGTCTACTGTCCCATTTTCTCGTTTATATGAAGCCATCCAAAGTCGTGATTCAGATCTTCAGCTTCAGTTACTTGAAGTACTAAAACATGACCTCAGCAATTTGATCATACATTTACCTAAAAGTGAAGCAAGTAGAAAAATATTGAAGTCTGGAAAAGTCAAATTTGCTGATGGCTTAGAATATGAGTTAAATGAAAAGTTCATCTTGGATTCGGTCAAGTTGTCAGATGAGTTGGATCTCGATGAGTTAGCATCCGCTGAAACAGTTTATTATGCCTCAATTAACGAACTTCAAAAAGTAGGTATTCCTTTGGTAGAGTCGGCTATGGCTGCTTATTATACTAGAAGACAATACATATTACAAATTGTTGCTTATTATCTCTGTGTTTCTTCAAACCCTTCAGTGATAAGTTCATTGATAGCAGGCCCAAACTATGCCTCCGATCTTTTACTCAAAAGCTTTATATCCGTTGAGATGGAACTCGAATCTATAAAACAATTAATTGTAAGAGCTAAGTTACTAGATAGCTATTCCAGCAACCCAGGATTCATTAAAAATATCAGTTATAGACGTGACTTTCTGTTTAAGGAGCATCAATTGCTGGGAGAGATCTTATACGGATATTTACTTCAAACCAAGATACAGCTATCGCAATTCAATTCAATACTGTCACATTTTTCGTCTTTTCGGGCAGATGATATTTTTATGCTGAGTTACTTACCAGGCGTTTTCTTATATGTTTCGTCGCTAAACTCAATCGAAGACTCAGAAGTGAAAGCAATTCATAAACAATTTTTAAATGAGCTATCCGATACCGAAAAGCTGTCCGAAACTCCAATAAAGGCGCTTGTTATTCTGATTTTTCTTACATACTTCATTGATTGGTGTAAGGCAAATAAACAAAGAACTGCAGAATACGAATTTGTTGCCAATGTTGACGAACCAATGAAAACAGCAATAGAGTTAGGTGCATTGGAGCAATTCCTGTCTATCACGGCAGACACATCCTTAATTTCATTTGAAAAGGACACAAGAGTAGAGCCATTATATGATTTCAGACCATTTTTGCAGCAGCATATTCCAAGAATGAAACCGACAAGAATGTTGGATGTTGATGAAGTTGCAACTACTGAGTTGAAGCGTGCATTACAACAAAGAAACATTATAGACCCTTCTAAGGGCAATGACGGCAATGATGAAAATGGAGATACTAAAATTTATGCATCTACAAAGGATATTGTGTTAGAAGGGCATTTCCTTGAGTTTTGTGCACCTATATTTAGCAGGTTTGTTCAAGAATTTATTAAAAGCTCAGCATTCGTGCTAACTTACCTCAGAGATACAGAAGAAGATTTACTTCTATCAAGTGAAGATTTTGATTTAGACGCCCTTGCAGAAAATGCAGATCTCGAAAGGTTTTATTTATCAATATTCTATCTATATTCCTCTAGACCCGATTTGGCAAATGACTTCTGGAGTGATAAAAATTCAAGTGCTTACGGATTTTTGAAATGGGGATCACATTGCAATTCTCCTCTAATTATTTCTACTTACTGTCTTGTTTTATCAGCTTTGTCCAACTCAAATGAAAACGCTATCAATGCATTCAATTTTTTACAACTTTCCAACTCAAATACCTCTGAGATTGAATCATCATCAGCTGTCAGTACATCATCAATGGTTAGTAAGTACTCTTCTGTCAGTTGGTCCACTATCTACTCGTCATTATCTTACTACAACAAGGCATTATCTCAAAACTCTTCGGTGTCTAGAATTAATCCAGCTACCGCCCCATTTCAATTACCAAACTTAGAAGAAACAGCCGTTCTTGAATTGGGTGAAGATTCAATCATTTTCATATCAGGTTTTTTTCAATTGATCTCCGAAGTTGCCCGTAACAGTAAAAGGGCTAAAGCGGAATTACTTGAAAGTGACGATTATCAATTATTGTCCATTTTAGCCGATTTTTTGAGAAACTACACACCATTAGTTGGTCCTACTTTGGTTGTTTTGAGTTCCTTGATTGGAGACAAGATCACCGATAGACATAAAGTTTGGAAGTTGATTGATAGTTGGATCTTTGAACCCTTATTCAAACCAAGAAATCTAAATTTCCTTCCAAAAGATATGTTTCTTGCGTCATTAAAATCGTACAAAGAGATATCAGGTTTTGCATATCTTGTGTTAGAATTATTAACTCCAACTGATAAATCAACAAGCCCCTTTAACCCAATAGAAACGTTATATCCATTAGATCTTGGTGCTAGATTAAGAAAACAAGGTATCTGGCCATATCTAGAATTTTTGATCACTAATCTGCTTGTCAATTCGAACAATCCATATCTGAGTACCGATGATAAAACTTCGTTACAATTGACAATTTTGAAAGTCATTGAAGAAAGTTTGCTTCAACTTGATCCTAATTTGGTTTTGAATGCATCTGCTTCAAATTTGAAAGATTTGGATAATATAACAGCAAATAGAAATATTGTTCAACTATTACAATCTCACCCTGGCTCTGCGGCTATGAATTTCTTGTATAACTCTTCAGTTTATAATGTCTTATTTGATATTACTGGCTTAGGTGTTGACTCTATCAATGAATTACAGGTTACCTCCAAGAAAGTGATTTTGGTGGAAAAATCTTTGAAAGTTATCGACTTGCTGTTAGATAGAGAAAAGTTTTACATCAATGAGTTGCTCCCAATTTTAAGGCTTCAAGACAATCCATTTTATGCTCCTTCAAGTATAAGCACGTCTGGACTTCGTTCATTTTTTGAAGCACTACTTTTTAGACTTCCATTAGTGGCACACATTTCACTGTATGTTGGCTCAACTGTTTTGGTGTTAGCGAAAACATCTTTAAGTATTTTAAGAAAGATAGCTGCCGCTCCTGAATTTAACAGATCCGATTCCTCTTTAGAGTATGTCCTTTTGAATAAGAATAGACTATTGACTATGTACGAAACCATTGATGAGTCAATCAGAATCAGATACGCTTTTATCGATCAATTCGAAGCTCCTATTGAAGGTCCCATATCAATTGGTATAAAAGTGGAACTTTTACAGTTTTTAAACAACAACTTACCAGCACCTTCGAATCAACCTCAAAATCGGGATTCCGCTTCTTCATCTTCCTCTTCTCGTGCATCCTCTTCCTCTTATTCTATCTCACACTTCTTTCTAGGGTTTGATAGCAGAACTAGATCATTAGGAAGTGAACATATTGATGGAACCATTCTATCTGATAGATCGTTATTGAAATCAATATTGGTTGTTCTAAAAGACACGTTATCCACACTTGATGGAAGCTCGAACATTGAATATGCTCCAGTGAAAATCAGCGCATTATGTTTAGAAATATTGTTGAAACTTTGTAAGTCCGAGACCGGAAATGAAACGTTTGTTTCGAACAAGAGAACTCGTTCGTCACTTCTGGTATATCTAAGAAACGAGCAGCCTGATGGCAGCAACTTCTTTATGGATTTGTTGAATTCTGCCAAAAAGGTCAGTTTGGATACTACTTATTGGTCATCTCAACTATTCAAAGCACAAATGAACTCTCAAAATACATTTACATCTGGAAGTGAAAGTATGTGCACACTGATTGCCTTCATTATGTATAGAAGCTTGATGTTACAACTGGTTGCTCTAGAGTTACATATCACATCAGAAGGGGGATCTATCTCTTTAACAAGCAATTATATTGATGCGCTGACCGATTCTCGTGACTTTGCTACAGGAACTCCCAAAGTCCTTGAATTTTTAGACATATTAGAATATAAACCAATAAATATGATTGAGAAAGCAGATCCATTATTCTCTTCGTTCAACTTTGAGTATATTTTCAATAGAATCACATTGAAAACCGAACCACAAAGAGATAATGAAATTGAATCACCTTATGATCTGTCTGTTATTGATGAGTTGGTTGCCTTGGTCGGTAAAGAATCTCAAGCATTAGGCTTGATACAATATAGAGAGAACAAAGACAATATTGATTTCTTCAACCGCGAAGTTGCATTGCTGAAGAAAATATTAACCAATTCAATCTCATTTGATAATTTCAAAGCTCATCATCTACAGTGCTTACACTCATGGGTTTTGTTAGTTCAAGTGATTGTTACGGATGGCAAGATGAGCACTAATACAAGATCCAATTTTATTTTGGAAGTGTTTCAATGTATTGTGCCAAAGATTAATGATTATTTAGAATTAGATATCTCATATGCCGAGGACTTGGTTTCTTTATGTGTTTCATTATATCATATATATGAAAATGACAAAGCTTCAGTAATCAAGAGTGAGAGAGAACGTGAAATGAATGCATTATTAGACTCAAACAGACTATTTCCCATGTTCAAAGCTTGTATCATTGGAATCATGTCACCTGTTGCATCACCATCAATTAGATCCGATTTATATGTATTGACCAACAACTATCTACAACAAGCTATTTCCAATAGACAAGTGGCTACTGATTTGATAATTTTCATAAGATCTGCTGATCAAAAACTGATTCAAACAATCTGCAATGATTCCTTGGTGGGTGACGGTCCATGCCGTATTACGTCTTCGTTATTTTTTGAAAGTCTTATCAAGGTTACTACCTCTTTACAATCAAATTCCAAAAATGATAGCAATTTTGTGATTGATATGATAACGAAAAACAACTATTTATTATTACTTGTTCGCAAGTTGAAAGCTACAGATGATTTGTTCTCAGTTTGCTTAGATGGTGGTAAGCAAGGCATTACATTAGATTCGTTGCTTTATGAGCTAACCACATTCAAAACCTGCATCTATTTCTTGATCAGAATTGCTCAAACTAGATCAGGAGCCCAACAACTACTACATTGTGATATATTCAATGTGATCAAAGAGTGCAGATTCTTACTGGTTGATGCAGATCTGGGCGTTACTTTGAATGTTGAAGAGTACAGCGTTAATACCCAAGAAAACGTGAAATTTGTCAAATTGAACCTGTCTTTGGATAGTCCACTAACTTTAAGAAAAACAAATGCTCATAACAAGAACTCTTCTAATGTTACAACTGCTGAAAGTATATCATATTACGAAATCTTTGTCCCTATTTTCCAATTGATCAGCACTATCATTATTTCATTAGGAGCACAGAATGAAACAAGTATAAGACAAGGAAGAATGTTTTTGAATCATTTTGAGAAACTAATTACTGCTGTTTTGAAAAGAGATATTATCCTTGAAGAACAGCAGACAGATTCATACCTATTAGGCAGCAGGTCCCCCAGTAAAAAATCAGCTAAGAGTGTGATTGATACTGATGGTGTTTCAAGTAAAAAAGAGCCAATTAGTTATTATAAAGATGAGGAGGCCTTTGCTGGACTCAAGACGCTAATAAAGTTGATTACTTTGATCAACTCACTGGTTTAAGATGCTAATATTTGTTGTATATTGGACTATGTAGGAATACCAGGATCTTGGATCCATCAATATAATATTTTATAAATGAGTATTGCAAATAAACGTAGAAAATAAAAAGAATCCAAACTGTTGAAACAGGCATGATCAGACCCCGCACCCCATTCCTAGCACCGAGAGCATTGTCTTCTCCGCTTTTGGGCGTGAAGGGATATGCGGCTCGTGCGATCGCTGAGTAAATCCCGTAATAAACTTAAACCTAAGCTCTAGAAAATGGTTTTAAGGTTACAAGGCAGGGAGGGACTTGGAAAACTTGAGGTTGGAGGTTGGAAGTTGGAGGTTGAAGCTTGTTGAGATTGAAGAATGGAGGTTCTGATACCGAAAGTTCGTATTCGTGTTCGATCATCGCTATCAATACAAGACAACTGGTTAATACTCAACTCTCTCATTGACAACATCCACACCTTTTACATAATAATTTGGAAAGCAGCTGTGTGTTTAACATTTGAAAAACTGGAAAGCCCCTGTCCTTCTCTGTGCTTTTGCCATATATCACCAGTCCCTCATCAACTAACTACCATCATCATAGTTTTTAAAAATGTATATCCCAGCTGATTTAGGCCGGTATAGTAAGCCTCCAACAAGTCAATTCCAAACAATTTTGAATGGTAGTATACTTCCTATCCAAGCAACAGATCCAAACACAATGTTTAAATTAGACGAAGAACAATTTGGTTTTGATCATTTAGATGGAACTTTCAAACCTGATATTGCTATTAGAATTTCTAGAACTCCCTTGTTACCAGGTGATCCAACTACATATGCGTCTCTGTCCAAGTTCGTTGAACAAAATTTGAGAAAATATCATACTACCATGGGGAATGTGAATTTAAATCAATTGGAAAATCCATTAACTTTACCACCTGAAACAATTGGCGTTCAACCCGATGGAAAAACAGAGGTTTTGCCAATTGGTTGTGCTATCAATCCCCTTCTTTCAGATCCCTTCAAAAATGTTCATCTTATCCCAGGTTGTGTTACTAAAATTGTTGATTTCCAGTCATCAGCTTCCTCTTATTTCTCTTCAGCTTTCAGCAACTCTCCTGTTGCTTCAAGAATACCATCCTCCGCATCACATCAATTACTATCAACATCATCAGGCTCAACGTTGGATAGCTCTAGTGTATCAGGTGGCAAGCTTCTATGGAGCAGAAACAAGACCTTAAAAAATGAGTCCTCACAAAACAATGCATCATCAACACAAAACAACGGTTTAAGCTCAAAATCGTCACCATTCGATTCATTAAAACTTCCTAGAAGTAATTTGACAAGATCCAATTCTACTTTCATAAACAAAGTGTTAACCAGTGATAATTATAGTAAGAAGTTTGCCAGTGCTACGAAATTTATAATAGGTGCTCATGGTAGGGTTTTCAACTTGATTCCTGTAAGTGATAATATCAATGAAATGGAGGTGGACCAACCTTTATTCAAATTAAGTTGTACAGTAGGTATAGTTACAGCATTAGCTAGTTTCCATTTTACGTCGGGAGGAGAGAAAAACTTGGACATTTTGCTTGGTTTCTCCACGGGTGATATCTTGTGGCTAAACCCAGGCAAGATGAAATATTCCAGGTGGAACAAAAATGCGAAATTAAAAAGTAAACCCGTTATAACTCTAGAATGGTCCAAATGTGGTTCCTATGCAGTTGCTGGATTTAGTGATGGTGAGGTTATGGTTTTCCATAGAGATTTCGAAGATGATGAAAACAATTATAAGAAAACATCTACTGAGTCCGTTATCAAAAGTAGATATATGAAGATTTTCAAATCGACTATTGCTCGTGCTGGTCCTGCTACCTCTAACCCTGTTGGTCATTATAAATTCACAAATAAGGCGATAACTGATATCAAATTCCACCCACAGTATTCAAACTTGGCAGTTATTACTTGTGATGATGGCTATCTCAGGGTATTCAACCTCTTGACTGAAACTATCACAGACTTGATGCCTTCGTACTATGGTGGTTTCTTATGTTTAAATATCACGAATGATGGAAAGTATCTCATAAGTGGAGGAGAAGATGACTTTGTTTCTATTTATGAGTTCCAACTTGGTAATTTCAACCCTGATGAGGGGTTAATCAAGTTGGTTGCAAAATTACAAGGTTCAAGATCATGGATAAGAGGCGTAGAAGTTGATTATTTCAAGACAAATTATGGATTGTTGTATAGAATTGGTACAGTTGGAGATGATGGAAGTATAAGATTCTATGAGTTCCAACCTAGAAATTTACCAAAAATTAAAAAGTTGAAGACGTCTTCAAAAGGGGCAGTTACGACCTCAAGACCTGCATTTGAAAAAAGGTTTTCATCGTTAACTGTTGATTCGTCCAATAATAACAGTTTTAAGCAGTCAGAGGGGGCAAAGGATAATTCAACATCCTCAAAAAGAAGACTGTTAACTACCAAACATAAGAAAAATGCAGAATCTGTCTCATCATTGACATCATCGACGACTCTTCTTCATCAGCAACATCAGCACCTATCATTGTATGAGATAATAAACAAGGACTCTGTATCAAAGTCCGATATTTCACTCAATACGAAGAGTAACAATAATCGTCAGAATCTTGACTCTAGCACAAGTAATTCAACAGGAAACAATGGAATAACATCAAATTTAATCATCAAAAAGAGTAATGATATATTGAAGATTGCCAATTTGTTTGTGACACCTGTCGTCCATTCAAGTGTCGGGTTGAAAAATCGTCCCGTTTTGTATCCGATAGGAGAGAAGGATGTTGCTTTGGGTAGAATGAGTGGATTATATTTCGAAGAAAAATATGTCTGGTCGTTCATATCAACCGGTGATCTGATAAGGTGGGCTAGACCATAATGGAGCGCTTTTTCATAATCAGCTTTCTATATTACGTCTGATTTTTATATAGTTTCATATTTCTGTGTTCTACATCTGTTCCTGAGCCTCTGTGAGCTGTGTATGGATAATGATTATTGTATAGTTGTAAGATTGTATCGGTTCTTTCAGCATCGATCTTTTAAAATAGAATATGATGTCTAGCACCACACCGGGTAACTTCCTACGACACATTCTGTGCAGAGTTGCGATTCGGCCAATGGAACAAATACGCACATTTTGTGCTTAGGTAATCACTCTTTCCTATCTGCCAATTTACCAAGCGTGCCAATTCTCCACCGAAAAATTTGTCCAATAAACGGCAGCAGCAAAAGGTGAGGTGGTTGAGAGCCTTGGGGATCTGAATTTGGAGGTGAGAGAGACATTAACACATACACAAGGTACATATTGAATGAATAGTAATTTATTAACAAGTGTTTGAATATTACAAGGTTTGAAAGAAGATTCTTATAGTTTTAAAGTTCAGTATCTGATCAACTAATTACAATTTTTTATCACAATATGTTTCGTTTAGGTGCTTCACAAGTCGCCCGTGTTGGTGCAGCAAGGTAAGTTAATTCAATTTAATGAAAATACTGTTCATGCATTTGAACGATCTGAAATAAAATTATATGTTCGTCTATCCCGGGGATCCATTGAAACTGAAAATGTTTATTTTTGATCAATATTATATAACGTGAAGTGACTGAAGAGAGAGAAAGTGAAGAATGTTTTCAGCAATTTCAATTGAGATGGGTTATATGGAGATATCGAAATATTGTGATCATTCAAAGTGAAGCCTTCCAATGCCAATGGAACTCGAATTGAAGTTGAATTGACAATTGGAATTTGCCCAATCAGACAGTGCCCAATCAGAGATTTACAGATTAGACGTTTTGAATTTATTATAACATGTCAGTTGTGATTCAAATTTGGCGTCTTACAATATTTGACTTGATAACCATGCCTCTGTAAAATGGTTTCTGAAATCATTATAGTACCATCTTCACTTCAGCTGTTAATAGAATTGAGATGTCTCCGTTTATTCGACATTCTAAGTGGAGCCGGCCATATGATGCACGAACATTTTTTCTTATTAATTTTCAGTCTACAAGATTTGCCAACAATTTACTAACATATTCAAATCATGATGACAATCATTCGATAACCAATGTAGAAACTATGCCACTTTAAGAGAAATTGAAATGAGACTTAAGTCCATTAAGAACATTGAAAAGATCACTAACACCATGAAAGTTGTTGCATCCACTAGATTAAACAAAGCTCAAAGAGCCATGAACTCTTCCAGAGTCTATCATGAAGGTGACAGTGACTTCTTTGCCGCTGCTGAAACCGCTGCTCCAGAAGAACCAGAAAAAGTCTTAGTTATTGCTGTTTCATCAGATAAAGGTTTATGTGGTTCCATTCACTCACAAATTGCCAAGGCTACTAGATTAAAATTGAAAGAATATCCAAATGCCGATCTTGTTACCATTGGTGATAAAGTCAAAGCACAATTATTGAGAACTAATGCTGATGCAATTAAGTTATCTTTCAATGGTGTTGGTAAAGAAGCCCCAACTTTCTTGGAGGCTGCTTTGATTGCGGACGAGGTTGCTAAATTAGGTGAATACTCAAAAGTTGATGTCTTATACAACAAATTCGTCTCTGGTGTTTCATTCGAACCAACCACTTTTGAAGCTTTCTCTACTGAATCCATTGATGCTTCTGAGAAACTTTCTCTTTTCGAATTAGAAGAAGATCAGGAAGTTTCACAAGGTGTTGCTCAATTCTCTTTAGCTAACTCCATATTAAGTGCCTTAGCTGAAGGTTACGCTTCTGAAGTTTCCGCTAGAAGAAACGCCATGGATAACGCTTCCAAGAATGCAGGTGATATGATTAACAAATACTCCATTTTGTATAACAGAACCAGACAAGCTGTTATTACCAACGAATTGGTTGATATTATCACTGGTGCTTCATCGTTAGATTAGATGATTCATAAAAATTTGCAATTTCATTCATCCAAAAAAATTTCTAGAAAGACCATAAATTGACGAAAAAGAACAAGAAGATCAAGAAGAAACAATAATTTTAGAAAGTAAGAAAAGAAACAATGATTTCGGTTTAGATTGAATTTTGTCTTGCTTTTATCAATTTTGCAAAACAGTATCGTATAAACATTTAATCTTTTTTTCTCATGTTTAATTTTTATTATTTATTTTATTATGAGCCTCTTTTCACCTCCTTTCCAAGCCTTTTATAGTTGAACATTTGAAATATCATTACTATATTATTATCAAATTACTTTATTGTTTTTTGGTTTTTTGGTTTTTGGTTTTTTTGCATACAACCAATTACAGTACTTTCACGACGTGCAAGAAAACAATTATTATCAAAACTGTACGTAGATCATTATTAAGTAAATTATAAAAAGTTGTATGTATAAATTGGCTAACACGTCTAATTGTTTTCGTAATAGTTTTCAATTTGTCTTTCCCTAAAATGTCCCAATAAAGGTTCTATATCCATTCTTCTACGTTCGTAAGTTTCAAAGAAGTACAAAAAATCTTCAACTGCAACTTGATCACAGTTAGTAGCTCTTAATGATTCTTGTTCTTTGTTCAAATTAAGCTTACTTTTCAATATTGAACTGTCATTATAGATAGGAGTACTCACAGGAGTTGGGGAACGTAAAGACATGGTTGAACTGAATGAAGAAAGTCTTCTACTAATTGATTTATTGATTCTTCCAAAAGAACTAGAAACTATATGGCCAGCATCAGCTTTACTTCTATTTCTAATTGATTTGGATTCACTTTCTTTGTCGTATATTAAAACTTTGGCTTGCGAATGGAACTTAAGAATGGTGTTTGTACCAGACGATTCGTTTCTGTTATTATCAGTATCTTGACAATTTTCAGACTTCTCATCTTGAATAAAATCCCTTTTTTCTTTTGAGAGGTGATCTTTGTTCAAATGTTGTTGTTGTTCACCAAAGTTTATTTCTCTAACTGACAAGCAAGTAGACGAAGGGTTAGTTGACTGATCATTTTGGAATGAAGGGTCGCCGAAAGTTGATACTAAAATGGAGACGGGTGATTTAAGAACAGACTCCTCTTGTTCCGGACTTGAACCTGGAACATAAATTTCACTAGACAAAGTTGACTGTAAATTTTCTATCTGGGGCCCCTTAGTCTCTAAGGATTCTGATATTGTAGTCTCAAAATTATCTTGTAAATATTTTTTTTTTAGTAAAAGTTGTTAGTAAACAAAAAAAGTTCAAATTAATTGGAAAATTAAAAAGAGATCAAGAATTAACTCATACTTATAGATGGAGAGTCGGTGTAAGCTGAGGAATCAATTGCTGTATCATTGGAGTTGGTGTGTTCGGTTTCAGGATCATGATATTCGTCTTCAACAAAGGAACTCATAAAACCTTCTTCTTCTGCAGCAGACACTTTATTGTTGAGGTTATAATCATGATCTGTTGTTCCAGAAGTCTCTTGAAGTTGTGAACAAGTTTCCAAATCCGGGAATGAGCTTTCAGGATCAGTTGAAGAGGTATAGAACTTTGTAGTTTCCAACTCTGACTTGCTACGTATGTTTTTAAATAGTTGATTAATCTCCAGATTCAAGTAAATCTCCGAAGCGTAATCGTTATATTGTTGCTCTTGTTGAAAATCGTCTTTTCTTTCATCCTGCTCAGTTGAACTTCCATTGATTACTTTCTCTAACTGTTGTTTTTGGGGGGAAACAGTTGAATAGACACAATCGTATGAAGAAGACTCCCCTACCAAAGTTACGTTGGGAGACAATACCTTCTCTGAAATATCGTCTACGATTGCCCGATCTACCTCTCCATATTCAGCACTCTTTTTGTATTTAACTGTTTCTGTGTCCAGATAATCACTGGGTGGGGGTGGATTAGAATAAGAAGAGCGTCTAGAGCTGGTCTTTCTTAACAGAATAGGATCTAATGCTAATCTTAAAGGATCCAGTGATTTTTGAATATCAACACTTTTGAAACTTGAATAACATGGCAATTCAGAATCCAAAAACTGAAGAGATGAATCAGAGGAATTACCCAAAAATGATAACGAGCTTGAATGGTTTGAATTGTTATGTTTTCCACCAAATAATGATAAAATGTTTGCTCGAAACCAGCTTTTTTTTGGTGATTCTTTAGAACTAGACCGTTGCTCTGTAGTTTGACTCTTATCATCAAGGGATTCTAAACCACTCCCATAAAGCTCAGAGATATCACTTGTTATAGCACCATTCTCTCTTTTTATATATACTTGTGCTTTAGCCTTTGGTAATAAATTTGAAAATGAAAAGCTCCGTTTTGATCTAGGGATTTTTCGAGAATTTGCTATGGGCGTCCTGATGACAAAAGTAGATATTGCATCATCATCTGCCTCCAACGATAAACTTGAAGATTCATCTTTAGTTACAACAGAGCACTTAAAATGATTAAGAGTCTTAAAAATCATTGAGTCTAAATATGGGCGGTATCACTTTTTGATTGAATTTCTTGTTGCTTAATTCAGATTTCAAATTCCGGATTATTAGAATAGTTAATAGAAGAAGGATCAAATTTTTGATAAAGCAATGAGGGATAGACAACTATGGCCGTTAATCCTGCCAGTTGAATAGTATAACAGCGACAATAAAAGAGCATAAAAACCACCTTCTTGAAGGTATACTTTTAAAATCAAGCTTCAATCTATAAATCTTCAAAGCGCCTGTACCCACCTTGGCTTCCCTCTCAAACAAGGAGAAATGTAACAGAAATAAATAAATAATTACGCGCCTTTGCACCAAAGACGCCGATCGACTTATGTCGTCTTATTTCCACTTTAGAACTTTTGCGCCAAAAATTGAAATTTCGATCGATTGTCGAAGGACAAAAAAAAAAAAAAAACCGATATAGGATTTGAAATCTGATAACCTCATGATGATAACAGGATTGGGTGGTCTCTTTTGCTACATGAAAAGGTTATTTCTATTCAAGAAAAACTTGAAAAGTATTCAAATATTTTACTAAGAAGTTCAGTTGGGTATGTTTTGATTTATACATATTTGTACAGGCATCGTTATTTGATCTGTCACTATTTAGGAGATGGAAGGATAATTAATTGCCCAATCTTTTTTTAGTTTTGTTCAATAGATTGAATAAACTAAGACATTTTGTTTCAAGAAAAACCTTAATTTATACTAACATAATTCAATGAGGTTTATTTATTATAGAAGATAAAAAAATGTTAGATATTGTGCAATTTATTGACGAAAAGGGTGGTAATGCCCAAGCTGTTCGTGACTCACAAAAAAAAAGAGGTGCATCTGTTGAAATTGTTGATGAAATCATTCAAGAATATAAAGAATGGACCAAAGTTAAATTTGATTTAGATGAATTAAGTAGGGAACAAAACAAGGTGCAAAAAGAAATTGGTTTGAAATTTAAAGCTAAAGAAGATGCTTCAGAATTATTGAAGAAAAAAGACGAACTTGCAGCAACTAAGGTCGAATTGAATAATAAAGAACAGGAAGCTGATAAACAATTACGTTGGAAGGTTAACCAAGTTGGTAATTTGGTTCATGAATCTGTTATTGATTCTTTAGATGAGGTTAATAATGCATTAGTGAAAACTTGGGCACCAGAAGGTTCTGAATTTGAAAAATTAACTAATGTTGCCACAGCTACTGGTAAACCAGCTGCATTATCACATCATGAAGTCTTATTAAGATTAGATGGTTATGATCCAGAAAGAGGTGTCAAGATCGTTGGTCACAGAGGTTATTTCTTAAGAAGTTATGGTGTTTTTTTAAATCAAGCTTTAATTAATTATGGTTTAAGTTTCTTATCTTCTAAAGATTATATTCCAATGCAAGCCCCAGTTATGATGAACAAAGATGTGATGGCTAAGACTGCCCAATTATCTGAATTTGATGAAGAGTTATATAAAGTTTTAGATGGAGATGATGAAAAATATTTAATTGCTACTTCAGAACAACCAATTTCAGCTTATCATTCTAACGAATGGTTTGAAAAACCATCCGAACAATTACCTGTTAGATATGCAGGTTATTCATCATGTTTTAGAAGAGAAGCTGGTTCTCATGGTAAAGATGCATGGGGTATTTTTAGAGTTCATGCTTTTGAAAAAATTGAACAATTTTGTATTACTGAACCTGAAAAATCATGGGATGAATTTCAAAGAATGATTGATAATTCTGAAGCTTTTTATAAATCTTTAGGTATTCCATATAGAGTTGTTAGTATTGTTTCTGGAGAATTGAATAATGCTGCTGCTAAGAAATATGATTTAGAAGCTTGGTTCCCATTTCAACAAGAATTTAAAGAATTAGTTTCATGTTCAAATTGTACTGATTATCAATCAAGAAATTTAGAAATTAGATGTGGTATTAAGGCTGCCAATCAAAAGGAAAAAAGATATGTTCATTGTTTGAATAGTACTTTATGTGCTACTGAAAGAGCTTTATGTTGTATTTTAGAAAATTATCAAACTGAAGATGGTTTAGTCATTCCAGAAGTTTTAAGAAAATATATTCCAGGTGAACCAGAATTTATTCCTTTTGTTAATGAATTACCAAAGAATTCAACTTCAGTGAAGAGAACTGCAAAGAATTAGATAGAGGTATATATAGTAATATCATTCTTTAACATATCTCTATATTATATATACATATAAAACATGCTAAATTCATCTATCTATCACTGCATTGCACTGCCTTAACTCTGTATGTATGTGTTTTCTTTTTCTTTTTCTTTTTTTTTTTTTTTTTGGGGAATTGCTGCCAAAGATAAGTTTCCCCTTCTTCACACCTTCTTCATCATCTGTTGATTGAATTGTTGATCAATTGATAGTCATGTTTTCTTTTGACTATGGGATGGAAGTTATATAAATAAATACATTGTTATTAACCATGTTGAAGACTAATGGACTTATTAGGCAGTTCTGTGCCAGTAGATATCTTCATATCAAAGGTTTAAGTAGTAGTCGAACTTTCCATCATGGATTAGTAGTTACCACCAAACAACAACAACAACAACAAGACTTACCTCAATTTCTCGATGTGAAAGATATAGATTTTAGAATAAGAAATGGAGATTATATATTGAATCAAGCTTTAAAATTTAAAGATACAAAAATTCCATCTGTTGAAATGACTATATTAGATGACATAAATGCCAGTGATTCAATAGCACAAATTCAATTACTTAGTTCAAAAAATCAAATAGTTAAGAAACTTAATAATGAAAATCCATCACAAAATGTGTTTTTTAAAGAATGTATTGTTTATTATAGAATTTTGAAAACATATTTTAATTTTTTCAAAAAAGGTTTATTAAATATTTGGAAAAATTATAAATATTTACAATCAACTGTATATGATAAGAAAAGATATATTTTTGCCAATGGATTAGGACCTAATGATTTGGCTACAGGTAATCCAATAGATCAAAAGATAGTATTATCACGTTCCACTATTGATTATATAACTGATGAATTGGCCACTGTGATAAGATGTTTAGAAAATGAATATTTAGCTAAAGATAAGAAGATGTGGATGGAAGAAGAAGAAGAAGGAGAATCAACTGACAAATTGAAAAAAAAAAGAATCAAATTAACAAGAAGTGAATATCAAATGATGTTAAGAAATAGATATGATTTTTCTAAATTACCATTATTTGGTATATTATTTTTATTAATTGAAGAAATTACAATTTTATTATGTTATATAATACCATATATGACTCCAACAACATGTATTTTCCCATTATTAATGCCAAGATATTATAATAAATCATTAAAAGGACAAAATAAATTGATTGAATTAAGAAAGAATGAAAATTCAAAAGAGATTGCAATGTTAAATCCATTTAATTTAGAATATAAAGAATTAAGATTAATTTGTGATTATTTACATATAGGTGCAGAACCATTTTCACAATTTTTCAATACTGAATCAAAATTAAGAAAATTATTATTAAATAGATATAAAGAGATTACTATTGATAATTATTTATTATTAAGAGATGGAGGGATTTTCAAATTGAATAAATTAGAATTATTAAAATCTAGTATTGATAGAGGATTAATTGATTATAATAAATTAATTTTATTAGTTAAAGAAGAAGAAAATGATAAAAAAAATTTAAATTTTTTTGAAAGATTAAATGAAGAAGAATTAAGAAATAATTTATTAAGATTTATTGTTGATTTTAATGATAGAAGAAATAATATTGGATTATTTGGATTATATCATACTTGTAAATAGAAGATGGTTATTTATAATAGCCCCCTTTCCCCTTCCCCCTTTTATCAAATTATATTTAAATACACAATTACTTACTTACTTACAATGTATATTAATATATATATCACAACAAAAAATTCATTATTAATAAAAATATTTCTTTTAACGGTTAAATATTAAAAAAGCTTGGAATTTATTTTCGGTTCAATAATTAATTCTTGGTGATGAGATGATGATGCCCGCACGACACGGACCGGATGAGTCATATATTAAATACGGGGGAAGGACTGCCGGGGAAAGCAAAGACAACGTACCGGGATAAATATTATCTTCTCTTCTCTTCTCCCCAGACAACCACAACCCACTTATTATATAACATATTATATAATAATCAAACAGGTGGTTAAGTTGATTGATTATATAATATATTATGTCATTCCATATATTACCGGGGGGGGGGGACTGTTTAAGTGCGTACGTGGTGAGTCGTGGTGACTTGTCACTTGCCCAGTGTGAGTGGCCTGGTAGGCTAACTACTACTACTGGCCCTGGCCCTAGGGAAGGGAAGGGGGGCGCCCGGTGGGATTCCTTTAAATTTATCACGTTAATTAATTTCAATTGCGATTGATTGGTGATTATTAAACTTTCAACTTTGTAAGTAATAATAATATTATTTAAATTTAAACGAATTTTATTATTATTATTATAGTATAGTATAGTATAACCCTACTATTTGATATAAATCAAAATCAACTTCAATCAATCAATCAATCAATCAATCGTATATTATAATATAATATATATTTCTTTAATATATTCAATTCTTATTTATCTCATTATAAGTTCTATTTTAAATTTCAACTTTTAAAAGTTAGAAATTTTTACAATTAAATAACATTCCATTATATATAACCATATATATATATATAATATATATATATATATACACAATTCAATCATTAGATCATATTTCAATAGGTTTGAAAATCAATCATACAATTTTATCTTTACCTACCTACCTACCTACCTACCTACCTATCTATCTATAGAACATCATATTCAACAACTACTGATTTTCATATTCCTTTTTTTTTTGTCTCTCTTGGTTTCACTAATCCATAATGCCTAGTCGATTCAGTTCTTTTGCCAATTTAACTCATCTTAAACATCAAGATGAAACAACACATAAAGAAAATAAAGTAAGTCCTTCAACTTCTTCTTCAATTTCAAGTGCTCCAATGACTCATACAACTTCATCTAAAAGATCCTTTTTCGGTTTATCAATGGGTAAATCATCTTCAAATGATTCTCAAGGTTCAGTTGTTTCTGAAGATCATCATCATCATCATCAATTACAATTACAACAACAACAACAACAACAACATCCTTATCTACCCCATAATAACAATAATCATCTTCATCCGCATAATCATTTCAGTCCCGGATCATCATCATCATCTCCTATCAACAATACTTTTGGTTCTTATCAACAAACGCCTCATTTACCAGCTGTTGGTTCTTCACAATCAATTGCAACAGCATTATCACCTCATTTAGATCCAATAACTGCTGCTGCTGAAAGAAAACATCCTCAAAGAAATACATCAATGGTTCAATTGAAAAGATTCTTTAGACCATCCAAAAAACAAGATCATCATCATAATCATCATCAATCTTCTTCTTCTTCTTCTTCCCCTTCATCAGGACTTTTAAATAAATATCATTCAAATTCTTCAAAAGATGTCTCTCCAAGAATCTCTCATACAGAAATAGCTTCTCCAACTTTTACTCATGATGCAAATAATAATATGATTGTTAAAACTGATCCTAGATTTTGGGATGATTTAGAAGGTTCATTGACTAAAAAATATGGTAAATTGGGTAAAGTTTTAGGTTCAGGTGCTGGTGGTTCTGTTAGATTATTAGTTAGAGAAAGTGATGGTGTTACATTTGCTGTTAAAGAATTTGTTCCAAGAAGACCTAATGAAAGTATTAAAGAATATGCTAAAAAATGTACTGCTGAATTTTGTATCGGTAGTACTTTACATCATCCAAATATTATTAAAACTTTAGATATCATTAGTGAAAAAGATCAATATTTTGAAGTTATGGAATATGCACCAATCGATTTCTTTGGTGTTGTGATGTCAGGTAAAATGACTAGATCCGAAATTAATTGTTTTTTAAAACAAATCACTTTAGGTGTTCAATATTTACATTCTGTTGGTTTATCACATAGAGATTTGAAATTGGATAATTGTGTAGTTACAAAAGATGGTATCATCAAATTAATTGATTTTGGATCAGCAGTTGTTTTCAAATATCCATTTGAAGATGAAATTGTAATGGCTCGTGGTATTGTTGGATCGGATCCTTATTTAGCACCTGAAGTTTTAACTTCTACTCAATCTTATGATCCACAATTAGTTGATATTTGGTCAATTGCTATAATATATTGTTGTATGACATTAAGAAGATTCCCTTGGAAAGCACCTAAACCAGAAGATCCAAGTTTTAGTCTTTATTGTATGCCAGATGATGTTCCTCATAATTATATTGAAAGTGCTAAAAATCATAAAGATTTATTATTACAAAGAAAAAAAAAATTAGCTCAACAAAAAGAAAATGAATTAAAAGAAAGATTAGGATTGAGTGGAACCACTGATAATTCTCCAATTCCAGAAACTATATTAGAATGTAAAAAAATTGAACAAGTTCAAGATTATATACCAGAAGAAGAATTACAACAACAACAGCAACAACAACAACAAGAGTTTGAAGAAGTTAAAGAAAACTTTGATGATGAAACATCAAAGTTAAATGAAGATTTCAAAACTATCAAGCTTAACGAAAATGATACTAAACTTGAAGAAGATTCTCAAACTATTAAACAAAAAGAAAAAAGTGAAACTTTAGAGCAGGAGAATGATCAACAAGAACAACAACAACAACAACAACAACAACAACAACAACAACAACAACAACAACAACTCTATGATATACCAAAAGATATAGATTTGAGTCAATTCCCAGATTCATCCAAAATGGCAATAGACCCTATACCAATGAATGAATTTCATCCATCCAATTTAAAACCAGATCCTCCTATTGTGTTTTCTCAAGAACAGTTGCAAATTTCAACACCTCCACCTCCAGAACCACATCATCCACCTCATCAACACAATCATGAGCATGGACGCACTCATAGAATTGAACATCATGAAATTATTAAACCTTCAACTGACGATTCATCACCACCTGCTGCTGCTGCTGCTGCTGCTACCACCACCGTTGGTGCCGCTTCTTCTCTTGAAGATCCAACAGCTTCTAAATCAGAAAAACCTGAACGTCGTCAAGCTTCAACTACTAAATCACATAGACAGATTCATGGTCCTTATAGATTAATGAGATTGTTACCACATTCAGCAAGACCATTGATTTCACGTATGTTAACTGTTGATCCTAATAATAGGGCCACTATGAAAGATATTTTTGAAGATGAATGGTTCAATGAAATAAAATATTGTACTTGTACCGAAAGAGGAATTGCAATACTAGACCCAAGTCATAAGCATACCTTAGAATTCGCTTGATGGTAAACCCCCCCCCCCCCCTTTTGTTTACTCTCTTCACATTTTATTCTAATCAACACCCCTTGATTGGATAACTTAAAGATTTTGCAACTAATTATTTATACATATACAGCTACGACTAGTTTACACATACATACTAATTTATTTATGGGTTAGGTTATCGCCATTTACTAAAGATATGAAAACCAAAGTATCGAATTAATTCCAAAGTAATTGCTTGTAACTTTTGTACCTTCGCGGTGAAAAAATAAAACTTAGTACTATAGAATAAATTTCCAAGAATTTGTTGTAAAGTTCTTCTCTAAAGCCATGTTTGTTGTTGTTGTTGTTTGTTGTTGATTAAAGTTTCTATATGTATTACTTAACAACAATAAAGTAGGGATTAAAATGTATTTGAGACAATCCAATATTCATCTAAGAAAATTTACTCCGTTTTGGAATAAACCTATAATACCTTATACAATCAATAATCCCACATCTAGACTGTCTAGACTGATACACTCTTGCAAACCAAATCAATTCAGTTATGACGGTACACCACATTCACTAGCATTCTCTGATTTAGGTAAAGATGCTTTAGATCAGAACATTGAAACGGTAGAACTAAGTTATGATAAATATTCACCAGATTCTCCAACATCCAACAATCCTATTGTTTTCTTACATGGATTATTTGGATCTAGAGCTAACAATAGATCAGTTTCGAAACAATTAGTTAAACTATTACAAAGGGACATATTTTGTCTTGATTTGAGAAATCATGGTGATTCACCTCATATTGACAGACATGATTATCCTGCTTTATCTGCAGATGTTGAACGTTTCATTGAAGACCAAGGATTGATTGATCCTATTATAATAGGGCATTCGATGGGTGCAAAGACGGCCATGGCTTTATGTCTTAGAAGACCGGACCTGGCTTCCATGTTAATAAGTGTGGACAATGCACCGGTTGATTTCACAACAGGTGGGACAGGGTTCAGTAAATTTGGAATATATATTAGACAATTACAAAAAATTACACAACGAGGAGAAGAAGTGAAAACCATTAAAGATTGCGATAAAATATTGAGTGAGGTTGAAGATAAAGAAACCATCAGACAATTTTTATTAACTAACATCAAGAAAAGGCAAGATGGGAAGGGATATTATAGTAGAGTACCATTGGATTATCTGGCAAAGCATTTAGATCAGATTTCATCATGGCCTTTCAATTATAATGTCAGCAGATGGTCCAGACCTGCATTATTTGTGAGAGGCTCACGTAGTCCTTATATTGCTGATGAATATTTAACTTCAATAGGATTATTCTTCCCCAAGTTTGAAGTGAGAGACATTGATGCGGGTCATTGGTTAATAAGTGAAAAACCAAGAGAGTTTGTTGAGCATGTTGCTGATTGGATCGAATACAAGGAGGATTTGTAATTCATATAGAGATGGATCTTCTTCATACTATATACTATATAGTATATATATTATATAGCACAAAAAAAAACCAGAAGCATTTAATCCTTATCCGTATAATATGATCTCAAAATGGGGGGGGAAGAAGTGAACTTTGAAGTATCAATCAAACTCATGTATTGGTACATCCTTACACTTTTGTAGAACAAGAAAGAAAAAATACACAGCCTTGTGAGTTCAATTTTAAGGAGCCGACTCGTTCGACTCATCATCGATTCGAGGCCGGGATGTTAAATTTATACTATAACTAATTCCCTTCACCTCACACCAACAGTAATTATAAACAACCATGTAACCAGTTAGATTGACCAATTTTAACCCTTCTGGTGCCTGTAAAACCACACCACCCACAACCAGCGTTAACGCTAACGATACGAACAAACAAACAAAACAAGATAGTACAAATTTTTTTTACCCCAGTTTCTGTCCCGGGCAAATGAGCTCCTTGTTCGGAGTCGCTGCCATCCTGTGATCCTGTTCATTAATATGTTTTTTTCCAGACGGAGCTAAATTTACGTATTTAATTTACTGCAAAACAAAATAATCTACCCAAAATCACTTGTAAAGTAAGCATGCAAAGGAAATTGTGATTATCTTGAACCCAGTTACGACTTAGGAGGGGCCAGTTTCTAGTTTCTTTAGTTTGTAGGATCTCAAGTTTGTAAATAATAATAAAATTTATCTTTTTGAAGATATATACATTACTAATATCACTTTCTTGTATCATCAGTTTAGGAATTCCTTGTTTACACACAATAGAAAAATGTTAAGATTCAATCAAAGAAGATTATTCTCCTCTGCTAGAGTGTTAGCTGAAGCTCAAAGTAAGTACTAGAGATATCAATTATTTTTTATTTTTTTTTTGGTTGATCCATTTTCAATTCAATCTCCAGTATACTAACATCTATATTTTCATGTTTTTTGTATTCATTTACACGAATCAAAAAATGTTAATTGATTTTTATAGAGAAGCATCAAGTTGTTGTCATTGGTGGTGGTCCAGGTGGTTATATCGCCGCTATCAAAGCTGCTCAACTTGGTTTAGATACTGCATGTGTTGAAAAAAGAGGTAGATTGGGTGGAACTTGTTTGAATGTTGGTTGTATTCCATCTAAAGCTTTGTTAAACAATTCACATTTATTCCATCAAATTCAACACGAATCAAAATCAAGAGGTATTGATGTCAAAGGTGATGTTTCCATCAATTTAAATAACTTCATGGGTGCAAAAGATAAAATTGTTAGTCAATTGACTGGTGGTATCGAAGGTTTATTTAAAAAATATGGTGTTACATATTACAAAGGTAATGCATCATTTGTGAATGAAACTTCATTGAAAGTTGATCCAATTGAAGGTGGTGAAGAAGCTTTAATTGAAGCTGAAAACATTATCATTGCTACTGGTTCCGAAGCTACCCCATTCCCAGGTATCACCATTGATGAAGAAAGAATCGTCTCATCTACAGGTGCTCTTGCATTGAGTGAAGTTCCAAAGAAATTAGTTGTTATTGGAGGTGGTATCATTGGTTTAGAAATGGGTTCAGTTTGGTCAAGATTAGGGTCAGAAGTTACCGTTTTGGAATTCCAAAACTCTATTGGTGCTGGTATGGATGCTGAAGTTTCTAAAGCTACTCAAAAATTCTTAACTAAACAAGGTCTGAAGTTCAAACTTGGTGCTAAAGTTACCAAAGGTGTTAGAGAAGGTGATGTTGTTAAGATTGAATACGAAGATACCAAGAAAGGTACCACCGAGGCTTTAGAAGCTGATGTCTTATTAGTCGCCGTTGGTAGAAGACCATACTTAGAAGGTCTGAACTCTGAAGTGATTGGTTTAGACATCGACAAGAGAGGTAGGGTTGTTATTGATTCTGAATATAAGACCAACCACCCACATATTAGATGTATTGGTGATGTTACCTTTGGTGCCATGTTGGCCCACAAGGCAGAAGAAGAAGGTGTTGCAGCTGTTGAATATATTAAGCATGGCCATGGACATGTCAATTATGCTAACATTCCAGCTGTTATGTACTCTCATCCTGAAGTTGCTTGGGTTGGTCAAACTGAAGAACAATTGAAGGAAGCTGGCATTAAATATAAATCAGGTAAATTCCCATTCATTGCTAATTCAAGAGCAAAGACTAACCAAGATACTGAAGGTTTCGTTAAGGTTTTAGCTGATGCTGAAACTCAAAGAGTCTTGGGTGCTCATATTATTGGACCTAATGCCGGTGAAATGATTGCTGAAGCAGCTTTAGCTTTAGAATATGGTGCTTCAACTGAAGATATTGCTAGAACTTGTCATGCTCATCCAACTTTATCTGAAGCTTTCAAAGAAGCTGCTTTGTCAGTTTTCGATAAACCACTTAACTTCTAAGCATAATGATTATAATAATTAATAATTAATATAATAATAATGAATAAAAGGACAAAGTGAAAAGTTAAATAAACAAAACATTTATTCAATAGTTTATTCTATCTATATTTATATTCTTGATTCTTTTATATATCCATCTTAACTTTTATATTATGCGTTTATATTTTATTTTATTTTATTTTTTTGATTCTCTCTCCACATATTATTAAGTTTTTTCTGTCTATAATGTTTATAAAATTACATAATGAGTTTATGTACCTATTGTAAAACAGTTTTACTTTCATGATGTCTACAACAATTACTAAAAAATCTTATTAGCTCTAGTAAATGCTTGTTAGATTAAGCAGTAGAATTAAGTATATCATTAGTTAAAGAAGAATCAAACAAGTAAAGAAATATATCACATATGTATCTTGTAGTTGTACTAAGCATTAATGGGGGATATTGGTGTCATGAAAAGATTGTTAAAAGAGTGGAAATCAAACTTGAAGAATGATGAAACGGTTGAATAGCATGTAAAAAACGTTGTTGAATGAAACGAGCTCTGTGTGAAACAACTGAAAGCTTGAAATTAAACACCCTTCGCTTTAAAACAAGCCTGCAAATTGAAATCAAATTGTTGAAATTGAAACAAAAATCTAGTTAAATTAAATTCATTAATAAATAAATTAAAGTCCAAAAGATATAAGAAGTTTAACTCTAATTTGAATAATTCAGACATGCTTTGTAAACCTGTAATTTTACAATAATAAGATTGTTTGAAATTTTTATCTTCGATAAATTTTGATGAAATTCTAAGAGCAGTTAAAATGATTCTAAAAATATTTAATTCATTTATTGGAAGCATTTCAATTTTACTTTCTTTCAATATTTCAAATTCTTGATTGGGCAATGAATTATTATTATCTTCTGTTCGATTTTCTTTAGTAATAGTAGGTCTCCCATAAGGTATCAAGGAACTTTTCTTGGTAGGTTTTAAATTGAATACAATATTAAACAGATAAAGACAGGAAGCCAGCAAACAAGACGTCGAAAGATTAGCATACTGCATTATTCTCTCTAAATAACTAGTCAGTGACAGCTGGGGTGTTTGTCGAAGATAAAATTTCTTTATCAGTTGTAGCGCTAATTCAAAATCAAGTGTCTTCCCATACCTTGTCATTGAGTCGTCATCATCAGTGAAATCAACTGATGAAGCTAAACCAATTTCAGGTTGATCTGTTTCCGTCAACTGTTGATCTTTCTCGGGGCTTTCAGCAATAACGGAAATTGATGATGAGCTAAACGAAGTGAAAGAATCATTGGAGGTATCTTCAAAATTTGAGTGAATCCTGGAGCATTTCTTTAATGGGATTTCCAGTTGTTCAGCTGCATTAGCCGCATTTTGAGACATCAGTGACCTTGTACTTGTTAAATTGAGTTCACTATTACTGCTGTCGATCGAAGCGGATGCCACTGTTGCTGCTTCTCTTTTGGCCAGCTCAGGTCTTAGAATCGTTGGTGCTTCATTTAATGATTTAGTGTATATATCTTTGAATAAGATATCAGCCAAATCTAAGTCAGGTTCTTTAAGTAACAAATTACTCAACTTGAGAAGATCTTGTATTAGTCTGTTGAATAGCGCTAATGATTGCATTGAACTTATGTCATTCAGCGATTTGAGATTTTGTAAACCTGTGGTCAAAAATTCATCAATATCTATTGAGGCTATTGGAGGTGGTTTAATTTTACTATCATGACTTATCTCGGGACTGCACTGACGCTGACTGTTACTGGATGAAGTGCCTTCATCTGTATGACTGTCTTGTTGATTGTAATTTTGTTGTTGTTGCGGCGTTGGGTCATTTGAAGCTTCTTCTGTCGGTGATGATATAGTCTGCGATATATTGATATGGGGTTCATCAGTGAAAGTTGGATTCTGAGGCTTGAACCTTATAGCCATGTTGTAATTTGTTTGAATTTACTTTTGATTCTTTCAGTTTGTAATAAATAATGAAACTGAGTATTTATAAGCTTGAAAGTCCACCGTGGTTAATTTGGAGATAAGTCGGTAAAACTAAGAGTTCTGTGGATATTGTGACAATCAGTAAACATAGCAAAATAAATTACCACCAAATAATTGTAAATATAAATTTAATACGCGAGCGGCAGGAGTGCTCAGTGAACGGAAAAACATTTTTTCCAGGGCCCTTTAAGTATGAGTTGAAATTGGGGAGTTGAAAATTAAGTAGTTGAGCCAGCAAATATCTACATAATAATAGGTTTTAGTTTCTTTGGAAACAAATGACTATCGATAATAAATTTTCTGGACAGTTGCTCAGGTTGTTGTATGTAGTGGAAAAAGGGGAAACAAACACAATCAAAAATAGGAATATCTCAATCAAAAAAAAATCAAAAAAAAATCAAAAAAAGTAGCACCGGTTGGTTTCGATCCAACGACATCAGGGTTATGAGCCCTGCGCGCTTCCACTGCGCCACGGTGCTAATTTACGTTTAGTTTTCTTGCTCATTCTTTATGACGTTACTTTTCTTACATAATATCTTATATAATACACATATTGCTAGTTTTGTTAATATCTTGTACGGTTCTCATACTTCCTTTTGACTTTTACTTTTTATAAATTAATGTTCAGTATAGACAATCCTAACATACTAAATCAAAGATTTTTAATTGAGTTTTACATACTTTAAACCGTTTTAAACATGTAAATCTAGTTATATTTGTATTATGTAATCTTCACGAATATCTGTAAATTTCATAAAAAGGGAGAAATTTTAAAGTAAATTAAACTAAATTTGATAATTTCCTTCAATATTAACAAGCACAATTTTTGATTCATTAATCTCTGTATAGAAAATCAATCTAATTGATACCACTTTCTACACAAAGAAAAAAAAAATTGATTATAGATTTGGCAAAGTGTTCTATCAAACTATATAAGATAGACGTAGAGAGGAACAGGAAACTCTCAGGTTTAATTTCCATTCAATAATAGAGATCTAAAACCTTCAGAACTGTGACTTCAAATTGAATAATGTTCATATCTGATTTGATCTGATTTGATCTGATCTGATCTGTTCTAATCCATATCTTATTTTCAGTAGTTCGTTGCATGTAAATAAACAATATCCCTTATATTCGTTTAGTTTAGATTGATAATCAATTGGGCGTTGCATGACGCCCCTATTTAATTCATCAAGCTTGCTTTTGTGGAATGTTTTTGCGAATAAGGCCGGTCCGTATGAGATGTTAACAATATTGATACCAAAACTAGAACTAGAATTGTTTTGGAAATCAATGAAATATTTGGATGTCATACTGGAGTAGCTGTTATGACTCTCAGTCATAATTTCACACATTTACCGAAAAAGAGGGGGTTAGCTAACGTATTACAATTATTTGAAAAGATCTTGAGTTATTCACTAAAGCGTTACCAACATGTAGCAAGTGTAAGTATCAACAGATAGTTGTTGTCAAACTTTATAAAGACAAAAGAGGATAAAGAATCTCAAGAATCTCAAGAACCTCAACGTACACACCCTTACACCCTTACAACAAACTCCTTTCTCACAATTTACAAAGGGCTTAGAATTCAGAATTCAGAGCACATTGCACATACTGGACAGAGCACACAGATTGCCCGAATATACGTACAAACCAAATAGTTGAGTTACATTGACTATTTTTAACTATACGATACCAATTGGCTCTAAGTTAACATACAGAAACTTAACTGTAGAACTGAGTATCAGAAATACACTTTCATTCAGTGGTCTGTGTATCTGGTTTTTAATATATTCTGTTTCAACTTCTCCGTTGAAATCAAATACTCTATCTCATTATCTCATTATTATCTTCTCGAAGAACAAGGCATTGAAATATTTTTTACTATCTTATCAAACAATAAATACATCATAATCAAACATATATATACACATATAGACATCAATTGTTTACAATGACCAGTGTTAATACTCCTGCCGTTGTTATGGGTATGTGATTCCTATCATTTTTTCAACCTTCTTTATCACAAATGACTTTACTAACATGTATATTTTTGAATAATTTCATTCCTTTCTCGACGCAGATAATGGTACCGGCCTAACTAAATTAGGTTTTGCTGGTAACGATTCTCCATCATGGGTGTTTCCAACAGCGATTGCCACAAGAGCTTCAGGCTCTTCTAATAAACCTTCCACACCATCTAAACCATCATTCTTATCCAATTCAACCTCATCAACATCAAGTAAGTTGTCTGGTGGTAACTTATCATCAATTAAAAAAGATATGGGAGATTTGGATTTTTACATTGGTGATGAAGCTTTAGAAGCCGCCAAAGGTCCATCATATGCATTGAATTATCCTATAAGACATGGACAAATTGAAAATTGGGATCAAATGGAAAGATTCTGGGAAAATTCTCTTTTCAAATACTTGAAATGTGAACCTGAAGATCATTACTTCTTATTAACTGAGCCTCCACTAAATCCACCTGAAAATAGAGAAAATACAGCTGAAATTATGTTTGAATCATTCAATTGTGCAGGTCTATATATTGCGGTTCAAGCGGTTTTAGCTTTGGCTGCTTCTTGGACTTCTTCTAAAGTTGCTGATAGATCTTTAACTGGTACAGTTATTGACTCTGGTGATGGTGTGACCCATGTTATTCCGGTCGCTGAAGGTTATGTGATTGGATCCGCTATCAAAAATATTCCTATTGCAGGTAGAGACATTACAACTTTCATCCAGACTTTGTTGAGAGATAGGGGCGAGCCTGATACTTCATTAAGAACAGCAGAACAAATCAAACAACAATTCTGTTATGTTTGTCCTGACATTGTTAAAGAATTTACCAATTTTGATTCCCATCCAGATAAATTTGCCAAATATATGGTTGAAACAGTTTCTAAATCCAAAATTGAAGTTGACGTTGGTTATGAGAGATTCTTAGCTCCTGAAATCTTTTTCAATCCAGAAATTGCATCTTCGGACTTCTTAATCCCATTACCAGATATTGTCGACACAGCAATTCAAGCATCTCCAATTGATGTGCGTAAGAATTTATATAAAAATATTGTTTTGAGTGGTGGTTCTACAATGTTTAAGGATTTTGGTAGAAGGTTACAAAGAGACTTGAAAACTCTGGTCAATGAAAGAGTTTCAAGAAGTGAAAGATTAAGTGGTGCAAAATCAAGTGGGGTTCAAGTGCAAGTTATTTCTCATAAAAGACAAAAGAATGCTGTTTGGTTTGGTGGTTCTTTGTTGGCACAAACTGCTGAATTCAAGAGCTATTGCCATACTAAACAAGACTACGATGAATATGGTCCTAATATCGTTAGAAACTTCTCTTTATTCAGTGTCCCATAGATCAATCGTTCCGAAATACATGTATCAGCCTCATGGTTTTTATCTTCAGAAAAGTTTCATGATGAATAGTTTTGATATTCCATTACTCTTTCTTTCCCTTATACATTGATAGGTAAGTTAATGTGTGTGTTTGTGGTTTTTTTGTCTCTCTTTTGTATCTTTATTTATATTGTTCTCCTGATTTCACTCAATTATATTAAAATAGAAATATCCATCTACTTGTAATTACTAGAATATAATCATACTTAGTAACTATCACTCATTGCCCACAGCCTCTCTCCGAACCTTCCATACACACTACATGCACTACCATCAATCACTTCATTCATTCAAAAGCTGTCAATCTGATGTCTTCTTTGTTATACATATTGTGATTTATCCAATTTCTTCTACCATTCACGGCTAAATGAACATATAAATTTCGAAGATGAAGTTAAAGAGGCTGGCCTAGAGTCGATAGACGCAATTATACTACTAAAACAAAGATTTTCAAGTCCTAACCGACGTCAGCAGACTCAGCACCACTTCGTGCGGACAGCTATATAAGGTATTAAGGTTATCGCGCGTACGCCGTACAAGGCCAAGAGACAGAGATGTATTGGTGAGGTGAGAGTATGTAATCAGAGATTCACCAGCATTGAACGGATTTGGGTGGGTGCCAAATTCCAACCAGAAAATATGGAGTTGAAAGGATCATAAGATATCTATTCAGCTAAATATAGGTGGTGTTTCACTTGAAAACAACTCAAGCTATATTTCAACTCCACTGAGCGATACTGGAAACTATCCAAGCCGATTTCATATTGGATATCAAGATGTCTCAAGCACAATCCCAGTCTCAATTGCAGACTGGAAGTACATTATCGACTGGTACTGTGTCCTCTACAGACAACTTCACTTTGGATCAAATTTTTAGTGACTTAAAGTCAAAGGATAAGATTAGAAGGCTGAAAGCTGCTAGACGTTTAAGAAAGCATTTTGTATCAGTCTCTAGGGACTTTATGTCCACTGAACAGCTATCCGTTTATAATAACTATATCAACAAGAGAATCTTCGACTTGATAAATAGCTCAACTATCAATGAACAGTTAGGTGGTATAGAAGCTATAAACTCCTTAGTGGAGCTAATAACGAATAGTGTTGATGAACCAACAATGCCTCAAATCAACTCATCAACTACAACCGAAGAAAATTCCAATATGATCACCAGATATGTGAACTACTTAAGACGATTGATCTCCTCAAGTGATTTAGAAGTTATGAAACTGGCAACTAAGACATTAGGTAAACTGGCTATCCCTGGAGGATCACTAACGGGTGACTTTGTTGAATTTGAAGTCAAACGATCAATTGAATGGTTGGTCTCCGAGAAAGTTGAAAGCAAAAGACATGCCGCTATTCTAATTATAAGCTCTTTGGCATATAATGCTCCTGCTTTACTGTATCAATATATCAAAGAACTTTTATCAAGTATATGGATCGGTTTGAGAGATTCAAAACTTTCTTTAAGGGAAGACTCTGCTATTTGTTTGAGATACTGTCTGAATATTGTTTACGAAAGAGACTCAGAATTAAGAAGTTATTGGTTTAACAAATTATATACTGAAGCTTCTAGTGTTTTCAAGAATTCATTGGTTACAAACAGTGGAACAAACACAGTTATCAATAATAACCCCACTGAACATATACATGGGTCTTTATTATGTTATCGAGAAATAGTCCTACAAGGTACATCCGTTTTAAGTTCAAAAATCGATGAATTATATGAAACTTTAATGACCGCAAAAGATCACAAATCATTAGACGTTAGAAAGGAAGTCACAATAATAATGCCCAAATTAGCAAGGTACGATAAAGTCAAATTTGTGGACAAATATATGCATCGCGTGCTGTTGTACTACATTTCACAACTGAAAATCGGAAAAGATAGATCATTTATCTTGATAAGTGTGGGTGATTTAGCAACAGAGGCTAAAAACAACATAGTGAACTATTTAGATGGTGTTATATTGGAGAACATAAGAGATGCATTATCATCTAAGATTGCAAAGACTAGAAAGGAACTCACCCCTCCTTGTTTTTACTGTCTTTCAAAGTTGGCAATTTCTCTTGGACCTCCTTTGACCAAATTTGTCAACAATTATCAATTACTTAAGTTAATCTTGAGGTCCCCTATAAATGACAACATGCTAAGTTTGTTGAAAATCTTCATCGATAATTTGCCTTCATTAGAACCTGTGATCAATGATAGATTAGTGAATATTATCAGTAATTGTTTATCGGGTTATGACTTCAAACATCCTGGATCCCCTGCTTTCAAAAGACAAATGAATTCTAACTTAGCTTACAATTATAGACAGAACATGCTTACAAAAGATGGAGGATCATTCAATAATTCCACTGTTGTTGTTGCAAAGCTGAGTGGCTTACCTGAAAGTAATGGTTACGAAGACGGTGATGTCACCGTAATTCTTCAAGCATTGAAAGCTTTAACCTTTTTCAATTTCAAGAATTATTCATTGACCGAATTTGTCCGTTATTCTGTTATATATTATATCGAACATGATAACCCTGAAGTTAGACTGAAGTCAGCATTAACTTCATCGAACATTTTTTTGAGAGATTCAATCTGTCTACAAAAAAGTGAAAACTCCTTGAGAGCGGTGGGTGAAGTTCTAGAAAAATTATTGACGGTTTGTATCACAGATCCAGTTACAGAAATCAGATTAGAAGTTTTGAGAAGCTTAGGAGATAGATTCGATCCTCAATTATCACAAGCTGATAACGTTCGCTTATTATTCATGGCTTTAAATGACGAAAATTTTGAAATCAGAAAAGCAGCAATGAAACTAGTTGGTAGATTAGCTTGCATAAACCCTGCTTATATTGTCCCAGCACTAAGAAAATTATTGATCCAATTATTAACTACTTTGGAATATGGTGGACATAGTTCCAGAAAGAAGGAAGAGACAGCAGTTCTATTATCCTTATTGATCTCCAATACTGATGACTTAACAAAACCATACTTGAAACCGATTATGGATGTTCTAATTCCAAGATCTACAGATTCAAGTGCATCAGTTGCATCTGCTTCTATTGCTGCAATTGGTGAGATGTCTGTTGTTTCAGGCGAGGACATGCTACAGTTTATTCCTCAATTAATGCCTATCATCCTAGAAACATTCCAAGATCAAAGTTTGAGTTTCAAAAGAGATGCCTCGTTGAAGACACTGGGGCAATTGGCTGGCTCTTCCGGATATGTCATTCAGCCACTATTGGATTATCCTCAATTACTAGGTCTCTTGGTCAACATACTAAAGTCCGAGTCTTCTCCATCTATTAGAAGAGAGACAGTCAGATTGTTAGGTATATTAGGTGCGCTAGACCCATATAAACACAGAGAAGTTGAACGAAATGGCCAAGATTCTCAAACAGTCGCCGAGCAAAATGCCCCATCAATAGATATGGAATTGTTGATGAAAGGGAAGTCCCCATCCAACGAAGATTACTTCCCGACAGTTGTTATCAAGACACTATTGAAGATATTGAAAGATCCCTCATTAAGTACTCATCATGCAGCAGTCATCCAAGCAATAATGCACATTTTCAAGACCTTGGGTATTAAATGTGTTCCTTATTTAGATCAGGTTATTCCTGGGTTTGCCACTGTGATGCACTCTTGTCCCCAATCGATGCTAGAAACATATTTCCAACAACTAGGAGATTTGATAAAGATCGTCAAGTTACACATCAGACCATTCTTGCCAGATATATTTAAGCTCATCAAGGAATTTTTCTATTTCGTTAACTTACAGGTCACAATTATTGGTGTTACTGAACATGTATCAAAAGCATTGGATGATGAATTTAAGATGTATATGTTGGAAGTTATTACCATCCTGTTGGATGTTTTGGATCAAGATAAGTCTCCAGGCTCCATAGCATCTCTAAGAGTTTTGAAAGCCTTTGTTACATTTGGAAATAACATCGAACCTTACGTTCATATGGTGATACCTCAAACTGTTAAATTATTTGAGTTTGCACCTTCTAATGTTAGACAGGAAGCAATCGAAGCGGTTGGAAAGATATCCAGAAACATCAGCTTGACTGATTTTGCCTCAAGAATCATACAACCATTGATAAGAGTTATTGGAGGCTCGAACACTGATGAGCTAAAAATCACTTCCATGAATTCTATCTGCTTGTTGTTACTTCAAATGGAAACTGACTTTACTGTCTTTGTTCCGGGGATTACTGCTGTTTTAGTCAAAAACAAACTTCAGTATCCAATATATGATCAACTTGTCGATAAGCTATTGAGTGGCGAGCCTTTACCTAGTAATCTGATTATTGATAAAGATCCAGGTGTTTCAACAAATGACAATTTTGATATAGAAGCAACTGCAAGAAAACTGTCCGTCAACCCACAAGCATTAAGAACTGTTTGGGATTGTAATACAAAGAGAACAAAGGAGGACTGGCAAGAGTGGATTAGAAAATTAAGTATTGAATTATTGAAAGAGTCACCATCACCCGCTTTACGGGCTTGTTCGTCTTTAGCTACAGTTTATCCACCATTGGCCAGAGATTTATTCAATTGTGCCTTTGCAAGTTGTTGGAATGAATTACACATACAATATCAAGGTGAGCTAGCTCAGGCTTTGTGTATTGCCTTATCGTCACCAAATAACTTACCTGAAATACATCAAACGCTTCTTAATTTGGCTGAATATTTGGAACATGACGACAAATCACTACCTATTAGAATTCAAACGTTGAGTCAATATGCTCAAAGAAGTCATGTCTACGCCAAGGCTTTACATTACAAGGAGTTGGAATTTATTCAAGAACCATCAACCCCAACTATTGAATCCTTGATCAGTATCAATAATCAACTACAACAATCTGATGCTGCCATTGGTATTTTGAAATACGCTCAAGATCATCATGGGTTACAATTGAAAGAAACATGGTATGAAAAACTTCAAAGATGGGACGATGCGTTGCGTGCATATAATGAAAGAGAAAAGGAAGAACCAAACTCAATGGATATCACTATGGGTAAAATGAGATGTCTACATGCTTTAGGTGAATGGGAACTGCTAAGTGAACTTGCGCAAGATAAGTGGAATAACTCATCAAGCGATATCAAAAGAGCAATCGCACCTTTGGCTGCTGCTGCTGCTTGGGGTCTTGGACAATGGGAAAGAATGGACAATTATATAAGTGTCATGAAACAAGAATCTCCCGATAAGGCGTTCTTTAATGCTATTTTGTACTTGCACAAAAACAATTTTGAAGAATCGTCGAACCATATTTTAAAAGCAAGGGACTTGCTTGTAACAGAGATTACTGCATTGGTTAGTGAGTCTTATAATAGAGCTTATGGTGTTGTTGTTAGAGTTCAAATGTTGGCTGAACTTGAAGAAATTACGAAGTATAAATGTTTACCACAAGGCTCTGAAAAGAGAATCCAGATCAGAGAGACTTGGAACAAGAGATTGCTTGGGTGCCAAAGAAATGTTGATATCTGGCAGCGAATGTTGAAAGTCAGAGCTCTCGTTGTGAAACCAAAACAAGATATGGAGATGTGGATTAAGTTTGCAAACCTGTGTAGAAAGAGTGGTAGATTGGGATTAGCAGAGAAATCATTGAACTCCTTGTTAGACGAAGGAAACACTGGTAATCAAACCTCAAGAGCTCCACCTCATGTTGTGTATGCTCAGTTAAAGTACATGTGGGCAAGAGGACAGCAAAGAGAGGCATTAAATCACTTGGTTGATTTCACTTCAAAACTTTCTAGAGATTTGGGTGTTAATGAACCTGAAGCTATCACTCAGCCTCTTCCTACCGAGATTCCAGGTGCTTCTGAAAACATTGAGAAATATACCAAGTTGTTAGCTAGATGTTATTTGAAACAAGGAGAGTGGAAAATTGCTCTGCATAGTAACTGGACAGAAAATGAAGCTGCTGGTATTTTAGGTTCTTTCTTGTTAGCAACCCATTTCGATGCTACTTGGTACAAGGCATGGCACAACTGGGCATTAGCCAACTTTGAAGTTATTTCTCCACAGTCTAATCAGTTATCAAATCAAACTGATGATGCATTGATGTTTGATAACCAAGTCGACTTGAACAATATATTACATTATGTTGTTCCTGCAGTTAAAGGTTTCTTTTACTCCATCGCATTATCTCAATCGAATCCATTACAAGATACTTTGAGATTGATAACATTATGGATCAAGTTTGGTGGAATTGAAAGAGTGGCACAAGCAATGCAAAAAGGATTTGAAATGGTCAAAGTTGATACGTGGTTAGCGGTTATTCCACAGTTGATATCTAGAATTCACCAGCTTGACCCTGTTGTCAGCAGCTCTTTGCTTGGCTTGTTGTCAGACTTGGGTAGAGCTCACCCACAAGCTTTAGTTTACCCGTTAACAGTTGCTATCAAATCAGATAGTCCTTCTAGACAAAGGGCTGCTTTGACAATTATTGATAAAATGAGGGCCCATTCCTCTGTGTTAGTCGATCAGGCAGATTTAGTCAGTAACGAATTGATCAGAGTTGCTGTTCTATGGCATGAAATGTGGTATGAAGGATTAGAAGATGCTTCAAGATCGTATTTTGGTGAACAGAACGTGGAAAAGATGTTCTCAATTTTGGAACCATTACATCAAATGCTAGAAAAGGGTCCCGAGACCGTCAGAGAAGCTTCGTTTGCGAATGCATTTGGCAAAGAGTTGAACGATGCTCACCAATGGTTGATGAACTTTAGAAGAACCAAGGACGTTGCTTACTTGAATCAAGCTTGGGATTTGTATTATGGAGTCTTTAGAAGAATTTCAAGACAGTTACCTCAGCTCCAGAACTTGGACTTGCAACATGTATCCCCTAAATTGCTTGCAGCAAATAACTTGGAATTGGCAGTACCTGGTACGTATGTTGCAGGAAAGGAAGCAATCAAGATTGTGAAATTCGAGCCAATATTTTCAGTTATTACATCGAAGCAAAGACCTAGAAAACTTAATGTTTTAGGAAGTGATGGTAAAAATTATCAGTATCTATTAAAAGGTCACGAAGATATTAGACAGGATAGTTTAGTTATGCAGTTATTTGGTTTGGTCAACACATTGTTGGCCAATGATCCTGAATGTTTCAAAAGGCACATGGATATTCAACAATATGCAGCTATCCCATTATCCCCAAGCTCAGGTTTATTGGGTTGGGTTCCAAACTCTGATACATTCCATGTTTTGATCAAAGAATACAGAGAACCAAGAAAGATTTTGTTAGATGTTGAACATCGAATTATGCTTCAAATGTCTCCAGATTATGATAACTTGACCTTGCTCGAGAAGGTTGAGGTTTTCACATATGCCCTAGATATAACGAGAGGGCAGGATCTCTACAAGGTTCTATGGTTCAAGTCCAAGTCATCTGAAGCTTGGTTAGATAGAAGAACTACTTATACAAGATCATTAGCCGTTATGTCTATGGCTGGATATATTTTGGGTCTTGGTGACAGACATCCTTCCAATTTGATGATGGATAGAATAACAGGCAAAGTTGTCCATATTGATTTTGGTGATTGTTTCGAAGCTGCAATTTTGAGAGAAAAGTATCCCGAAAAAGTTCCTTTCAGATTGACCAGAATGTTGAGTTACGCTATGGAAGTCAGTGGAATCGAAGGATCGTTCCGAATCACTAGTGAGAATGTTATGAGAGTGTTGCGTGATAACAAGGAATCTTTGATGGCAATATTAGAAGCTTTTGCATACGATCCATTGATTAATTGGGGCTTTGATTTTCCACTGAGAGAGATTGTTGAGAGCTCAGGACATCATTTCCCAAACTCTAATTTCAATGAACTTTTAAGAAATGAACAGATAACAGAAGAAGAGTCAACCAAGATGGCTACTCAGTATAAAGACGATCTTAGAAATGCGAGGGCTGCCTATGTTTTGAAGAGAATCACTGATAAGTTAACCGGTAACGACTTCAAAAAGTTCAAAGAATTGGACGTCGCAAGCCAAGTAGACAAGTTGATTCAACAGGCTACTTCTGTAGAAAATTTATGCCAACACTACATTGGTTGGTGTTCTTTCTGGTAAGAGTTTTGATAATTCAAACGGCCTTTTCAACTTTTTTCTTTTTAGTTCAAAATTTGTTTAAATTGCTCCCTTTGAGTTTTCACTATTCTACAACCATTTTTCAATTTCTTTATATATACATAAAAGACAAAATTATTTTCATTAAAATTCTATCATTAGTTTTCGTAGCAAATAAACAGTTAAATAGAAAAAATTGTGGCCCAGCCAAGTTCCAACTTCACTTTTTCAACTCTTCGCAAATACCGGCCCATTTTCTGATTATAGGATGATCCAACTCATTAGCAATGTTTAACTTATCATCAAAGTGACTTTTTCGAAGCACCTGTCTGATATTTAACTCCTCCAAAGCAGTGTCATACTGTGTCTGGTTGATCTTTGATTCTTGTAGTGACATTGTTAGTTGCATCAAGATTTCACCAACGACCTCTCCTAGTCTAGCTCCAACAGGGTATCCTTCATCAAAACCTTCTTGAAGACTTTCCTCCTTAGCTTTACTCAATCCGTCAAGATATCCTTGCTTTGCATGTTTCCTTTTCAATGATATAAGTTCTATATGTGTTGGATCTTCTTCATTTGAACCGTAAAATTCCGTTGTGTTTGGCCTGAAGTTTGACTCGTTATTTTGGTCATCGTCTGAGGATAACCAGACATCATCGATATGTTCTGTCTTTTCTCTTTTGAAGTGTGTTCCTTTGCTGCCCTCTGGACATAAACAGGACTCATTGTTACAAGCCATGATGTCTACTATACATATGAACTAGTAACTGTATAATCCAACCGATCTCTTAGAACTTTATCAAGAAATTACTAAACTGTTTGAAATGTCTATTTTCTGAAAAGATCGAGGAAGCCGAAAAAAAACACAAACAGCCGCAGGAACATGACGTAATCCTAAACGCAGCGTCTGAAAATAAAAACTCAAATTTACCAGATTGTGAGATAAATAAATGTGTGGTCATAGGCTTTTAACAGCAAGAAAACATAAGTAAATTGTACCTTGCAAGTGTAAGTATATTACAATACATTGAGGGTTAACTTTGAATACAATCGAACCAACTACACAGAAAGTACTTCACAAAGATACAATTATCACTGAATTTAGTTTGACTACTGAAAGCCATTAGTACATATCACGAGAGACCTTATCCCTAAGATAACAACAACAAGACATCAAATTTTCATCAAATATATTTAAATATAGCTGCTGTAGAACAGAGCTGATGCTTTTGACAAACAGCAACACACATATCAAACTTTACTAAGTATTTATAGAGAAAATAATGTCACAGGATATTATAACCCAGGTGCAACAGCACGAAGAAATGGTACTTCCTCAGGGACAACAGGAGTTTGACGATTACAATACCGAAATCAAAATGAATTTGAGAGGATCTCTATTTACCATCACAAGAGACGATTTAATGGCTTTACCTGAAAGTATCTTACTTTGTTTATTCCCAAATGGAGTCTTTGTGGATATCAACGGTAATGTTATCACAAATTTAACAGAAGAAGATATAGTTTATGTTAATTTCTCACCAGATTGTTTCCAATATATTTGTCATGTATTTGATGCTGCTGTTCATGACTTACAGATCAGCGAACAAAATAATCAACATCAACAGGTGTATGATATCAACGATCCTAATATTTTACAAGACAAACCATCAATCATAGTGCTCCGTGAAGATTTAGATTACTATTGTATTCCTCCAACACATGGGCTTGACATTGATACAATGAAAAAGATCAAATTTTTAGTTGGCGAGAAACTTGTTTCAAATCCAAGAATATTCGATGGATTGGGATACGCCCCAGACAAGGAATTGAAGCCAGCTGAACAGCATTTACTTGATATGCTATGCTCTTCAGGTTTTCATGTTGACGGTGAATGGGGGCATAGATCCTTGGAGCCTGGTAAAACAGTTGTTTTTTCATTGGCGCTGGTTCGTCTAAATAACTTGAGTACTCCTGGTACTGGTACTGCAACACCGGAAGAGTCTCCATCTCTGAAACCAATTAGCTCAAGCGCATCAACTACTAGTATCTCGGAAAAGAGAAAGTCAAGACTCAGTACCTTGGCTCAAGCTGTTTCAAGATCCGGATCCAAGCCAAGAAAACAAGAGAAAAACCCAGCTGCTACCAAGCTACTTTTATTCTGGAGAAAACCAGCCAGAAAGTGTTGGTGGTCCGATACTGAAGTTGAGACTGATCTTACCAGTTTAGGTTTAGTTGATGCTAATGGTGAAAAACTGACTGTTACTCCAATAAAAATTCACATAAGAAGAGTTTGGACACTAGAATTATCTGTTGTGGGAGTGCAATAGGGCCACCACCCTATTTTTTTGCAACCGTCTCCACATTTGCATTTCACTACGTATTACTCAACTGTTTCGCCAGTATTGAGTATTTTGAAACTACTTTTACTTCTAATTGATAATTTAACTTTTCAAAGTGACTAATTGTAAAGTTGAAACTCAAAGTTCTTAGTCGCCACTGGACGGTCTACCTCCAGTTCATTGAAAACTGTAACTCTAGAAAAGTAATACCGAAAGTATTGAAGAGAACATAATGTACATAGTAATCATTGTGCATGATACTTAGCCATATCCATATTATTGATAACTTCACCAGGAGGAACAACATGCATCATTTTTTCTTCTCCAACCCTTGATACTAGTGGACCAATAACCGTATTTCTTTGACTCAAATAATACCCACCAGCTAGAAGGAAACTGAGCACCAACATAGTGGCCAGAGCTAAACCACAACCAATTCCCACAACCTGACCCGTCGTGAAGTATTTCAAGTCAGTGTCAGTAGTGGTACTTCCCCCATTGTCACCACTATTATCATTATCTCCATCATCATCATCTGAGAAGTCAGCTGAAAATGGCGTTTGTCTCACAGCCCTCATGACACCTTGAACAGAGGATGACGAGTCGGATGATTGGGTGATCACGAACGGTTTCCAGGACTCTCCGTCATAAGTGGCAGAGGTCACAACACCGTAGTCATTCAGTGATATTTGACCACCAACTAATAGAACTGTACCATTGACAAGTGTAACAGAAGATGAAGAGTTAATAAGCTGAAAAGCTGTGAAGGTAGTTTCGTCTGTGTTTATACCATTATCAAATCTTTTGAAGTTAGAGTTATTCAATTGCCCGATAAAATTGTCTCCCATGACAATTATTGTATTGTTCAGATCTTCAGTTAGTAATTTAAAGTCGGTAATGTTTCCAGGAATTTCAACATCATCGAAAACTGATGATATAGTTTTGTTTTTCGTGTTATATAAGCTGAATTTAGAGGATGAAGATGACGATAACAAGACATTATATTTTGAGAAGTAGACTAGATTTGAGATTGATTTTGGAGCTGAAGGTGCTGCTGCCCGTGAAGCAGTGTTAGATGAAGAAAATGGATTTTCAAATGTTTGATTCTTTATGTTATAGACACAGAAGTTACTGCACTCAACGGACGTGAAGTTACCTCCAATCAATAAACTCTCCGTCTCAGGGTCCAGATCCATAGAAGTTATTTGTCCCGACGAGAATCCAGAGTCTAACGATGAAATACTAGTTGAAATCAAATCATAAATCAGCAAGTCTTTATAGTTTGCGTCTTTGTACGTTACCGATCCTTGAAGACCAATATAAATAGTATCATTGTATTCATATAGAGTATTGACTTGCGAATCAGAATCAAATTGTAGTCCTGATATACCTTTGAGCAAATTTTTCTTAGGATCAACATAAACCAAATTCTTGAAGTTTCCGTCGTTAGTTTCGAACTTTCCACCTAAAAATATAAATGAATCATTCAAATAGAGAGAAGTCAGTATGGTACTATTCTCACTCAATTGAACTACACTTGAGCTGTGGAATCCATTGGATGAAACCGAAACAGAATCGTCAACTAACAAATCAAATTGTTGTATGCTTCCAAAAGCATAGGTGACATCGTTTATATCAATAGCCTGCGAAACATTCAAGTTCAAAATTTCCGACATTGTGAACCATTCACTATCTGAGTAATCGTAAACCAATGCCTTTGAATCATCAGTGTTGAACACTAGATAGTCAGTTTTATTATATGAGAACCAGGAGTATGAAACTATTGATTGACTTTCATTTATGGTAATATCATTACCAAGTGAATAGAAGGAATCGTTATAAATTCCAATCTGACTTACTATATTAGAACCATTCTTTGTACTTGAAAAGTCTCCGAACAAAATTAATTCATTTTTATAGTAAAAAATGTTGTCAACATAACCATTTAAGCCACCAGATGCAACAACCTTATCATCGACTTCAAATGAGGCTGAAGTTTGATTATACTTTCCAAGTTCAGCGGCAATAAAGTTATCACCATATTCTGATTCAAAACTACCAGCGATGAACAAAGAAGAATCATTCAAGTATACACCGTTCACAGAGGCATTGGTTGACAAAACAGTTGATCCGATTAGATTTATTGATGAATTACCAATTGGGTGATCCAAATCCCCTGATTCATATGCACTGAAATTTTTCAAGGAATATTCAAACAACCCATTCAGTGGAACATGAAGTTGTAGGGTACTATTTGTAGAATGTAACAGGGGCAAGTATTCATACTGAATGTAAACGGAATCCGCAACGAACACCACGTCGTCACTATTCAAGGATGAATAGAAAGTGACTGTTAAGAAAGGAAGTCCCGACGAACCTTGTGGATCAATATCAATATGTCCCGTATAGATAATATCATACTTTTCTAGGACATTTGTTTGATAGATCAGTCTTGAAGAAAGTTGCGTTCCATTTCCTGCATGGAAAGTAGCATTCACCAAACCTCTTGAATTACAAGAATTATCGTATGAGCAACCAGGGGTATACAGATAAACTGAGTAGTTTCCAGATGTCACAATATTAGTTGTGAATCGTATTCCTTGTTTATTTTTTTTGATTTCATTTGCAGGAATAGTTGCTGTTAGATGTGAACCATCAGGATCCGAGTATGATCTCCAGTCATCAAACCCTCCAATAAAGCTTGACTCCGAAAGTGCGTTCAGTGAGTCACAGCTTGGATCATTCAATGTTTCATTTGCGAAGATATTTATACCATGCTGATACAATTCAAATCCATCTAATGAAGCTTGGGATCCATAGTAATCCATCACTTGTATTGTTAGTTTTTGAACTGGGATTGAATTGGTGAACTCAAATTCTTGATAGTGGGACCCAAATCCTATGTATCCCTCTTTATGTGAGCTTTTAACTACATAGATGTCATCGCCCACCGGCACATCTTCATTAACATCTAGTGCCTCTTGTAAGTCAGAGTCTGATAACAATGGACACCAAGCATCACAGTATGAAACTTGTAAAGTTTCAGGATCTATATATGACAGATTCATTATACCATTTGCAGGTTCAGTTATTATTCTAAATAGACTCACTCCACTGTCATTAGTCTGCGAGTTGAATAATCTCAACTTTGATGGGGTTCTGATATAAGGTAAGCTCACAGACCAAGATCCAAGTTGATCTTCTTGTAATGACCATTTTGCGTTAGAATCGCTTGGACAGATGAGACTGTCAGGATTAGTAGATTCGTCATAATTAGCGGAACTTATGACAGCGTGCTTCAGACTAATTAATTGATCTGGATCCACATATGTTGCTTCCAGGGATGAGGAGTTATGTGATGATGTGTTTTGAGAGGTTATGTTGTAAGAAAATGATAAAAGGTCTGAATTACCTATGAAATCGAAGTAACCTGAAAACAGAACAGTTTCAGATCCAATTTTAATAATGGATTTGACATAAGCATCTTCATTGAATCCACCAAATGGCAAGTTTATCAAAGTGTCCTCAAAGTAGTCGTAAGTAACAACTGCATGCGAGTTGTTGAATTCCAGATCACCTCCAAAGTACACTAGTTGTTCATCTTCATCAACGTAGACAGTTTCAACTGATCCAGTAACTTTATCCCAGCTTTTTATTGTTTTGAAGTCGAGCGTTGAAGTGTTGTATATTATTGGATCACCATCTATTATGGCTATAAATGAATCTTTCCCAAGTGGGTATAGCTGAGTGGGAAGCTCATCTGAAATTAGTGATGCTTTATTTAATTCGACGATCGTATCATTATCATTAGAAAATGCATAGAATGATGAGGTATTTTGGGCTCTGGATATGTTGTATTTGTTTATACTGCTGTAGTTAGAAATTGCATTGAAGTTACCCAGAAGATATAATTCTTCATTGATTGTTGGTCGATCGATATTTTCCACTTGAAGAATATTTTGGGCTGATGAATCAGTCAACAGTGCCCCCCAAAGAAGCACAATATGTTTTGAAAGGGTTCGTATTTTCATTTTTATGTGTCAATGTATGTACGATATCAAAGGGTAGTGTAATATTGATCAGAAGTTGAAAGGTGGGTCAATAAAATAGGTCGACTTTTGGAAAGAATAGTGTTATGATTGGTAGAACTTCTTACTATATAGTATAAGTATCAAGAAGAGAAGCGATGTGAATGAATAGTAGAATTAAAGATGCTTTGAATAGAAATTATATTATGTTTTGAAGTTGAAATTAACACATTACAGACAAGATCAATTGAGCCTGTAGTATTATTCGAGATATCGAAAACCGAAGATCAGATGCTATCCTCATGTAATGGAATGCAGCCTCAGACCATTCAACATAATAAAGCTTATTATAATATGTGTTTTTCACCACTTGAGATCTGACTCTAATATGGTCATCCATATCAGGAAAAAGATAAACAAAAGAAAATTAAGGATCGACACCCACTATTATTTATGTAATACATTAGCTAATAATAAAAAAATTTAAAAATAATATTATTTCATCACGTGAATCGTATCACAAGCCATATTATCTCCCCACTTTTCTCTTAAATTTTTGTTTAAGTTTTTTTTTTTCACTAAATATACAAGTAAGTAATCACCACTATATGATGTATCATGGTATAGTAAGATAGGCAAAAGATAAAGAAGCAAGAATCACCACTACCAAAGGAGACTGAGATTGACTTGGAGTAACAGAGTTTTTATTGCATTTATAGGGTTGTTATAACTGAATAGTATGCAACCTCTAGGATGACACAAGATACAATGACTATGCTACCGGATTGACTTGAATATCAATAGACACATGCATAAAAAAAAAAAGGTTTAGTTGATTCTTATATGAGAGTCATTGGAACGATGCCCTTTGGCAGGATTTGAAGGTTTTTACTATTATATACTCTAAAGTTACCCAGTGACTAGAAGAATGGCTTCGAGAAGTGCTAAGATTCATATTTTGGTGGTTTGCAATCTCAGAAGAAAAAAATGACTTGAAATTAGTTAAATGAAACTTTTCACTTTCTATAAGAAATGAAAATGGTTTGTAAGTTTTGTGGCAACTTTATAATTTGCAATCAAGTTGTGACAGAGATTACTTATGGCGAATATTTACGGCTCACCAAGTACATGCGTTTGTTTCATAAAATATATATTATATATCATATTTGATTGACTGACTTAAAAGAGTCAAGATCAATTTATGCAAAACAGAAAACTTCCACACTCATATACAGTTTGGAAATTCTTAAGATCACTATCTAAGAATTGACTTCCCTAGCTAATTGAGAATAGCGCCCCAAATATTGAAATTTTTCAAGCTTCTAACTTTTTCTTGGTCTAGCTTTAACATATACTTAATATATGAATTTATTTCATAAATCAAACGATTTGCAACTTGTGGTTCGGGGAACCCATGGGTCTTGGAAGCCAAGATCCCAAGAAGGGCCAAGTGCCTAGTGAATATAATAATTTAGTAAGTTAACCTCTTTCGGGAATTAAAATCGTTCAAAATTTCATATTAATTCACCAATGCCACCCTAACGGTCGGCTATTTCAAACGGTCACCTACTCACACGCGTTATCCCGCTCGCGGCAAAAAATGGCAGGATGCACCGTGCGAGCTGGGCAAACCTCATGTGACTCATTGACATTATCCGTGGCTCACATGTCAAATCTGCGCTAGGGCAAAAAAAACAAACATCTGCGAGCCCACCTAATTATAATTACCAATTATCAATTAGTAATTGCAACTCTGATCTTTTATTAAACGTTGTTCTGTCTTTACAAAGATGTCTTTATCATTGCATGCACATTCACATGATAGACATTAAAGTTATCGGAGGGCATTTTTTGCCAAAGTCATTGGGAGCATTTAATTATTACATAGTAAGTAAGCAGTAAGCACCCACAAAGTTTGACCGATTAAAGCAAAATATGTGGCCATTGTGAATTTTTTTCTATGGCTTTGGATATCAGATCTTTTGATTAAGCAAGTAAGATTGACAAAGATAAAAATTTTATGTTAGTTTAGTTTAGTTGCCTTCAAGGGTTGTTATTTAGACCACTATGAAAGGTGGTAATATGGCTTATGGCTTTTGATATCTTTCCACAATTGCCGATTATTATTAATCTTTTCAAATATCTGTTTTGGTATTTAAATAGATCATGATCTGCTTTGAATATATCTATCTTATTTCATAGTTTTCTATCGTTTGTTACCCAATTGTTTTTCTTTTGACACTTGATTACACTTCATTTTAAATAAAGAGAATAATGTCGTCAGATTCTGGAAGTATAAAGGGACGAGTTGCTAAGATCAATAATGTTGAAATTGATTTCACAAAGGATGATTTAGTCAGGGCTGAACCCTATATTGATTTGACTGTTCATCTGACTCCTGAACAAGCAGAGTACAGAAGAACTTCAAAATTATTCAAGATTAAAAGATTTTTTTGGGATGGTGCTGATAAGCATCCCGATGAACAAAAATTCTTAATCAAGTTGGATTTCTTCTTATTATCTTCCTCTATGATGGGTTATTTTATCAAAAATTTGAACCAATCCAATGTTAGTACTGCATACGTTAATGGTATGAAAGAATATTTTTCCATGAATGCCAATCAATATAATTATATGGTTACTTTATGGACCGTTGGTTACATTATTGGTCAAATCCCATCAAATTTGATTTTGCATAGAATCAGTGCAAGATATTATTTGGGTGGACTAGAAATTGTTTGGGCGTTTTTGACAGTCTTATTGATTACTTGTAAGTCGGACAATATTAAAGGTATGTACGCCTTGAGATTTTTTGTTGGTTTGACTGAATCAGGTTATTTTCCAGGTTTAGAATATTTGGTTGGAAGTTGGTATAGTCCATCAGAATTAAGTAAGAGATCTTCTTATTTTGCTGTTTCTGGATCTGCGGCAAGTTTAATCAGTGGTCCCTTACAACAAGCCTTGTTGAGTAGATTCAAAAATTCATCAATGGACCCATTTAAATGGATGTTTGTTTTTGATGCCATTATTTCTTTCCCAATTGGTATCTACACTATGTTTGTTGATCCAAATACACCTTCCACTACTGATGCTTGGTATTTCAGTAAAAGGGATAAGCTTGTTGCTCTAGAAAGAAGAAGATTAATAGGTGCTCAGTTGAATACTAGACAAAAATATACTCTGAAAAAAATTAAATCCTTCCACAGTTGGCACTTGTACGTTTTTCCATTATTATTCTTGGCATACAACAATTCAGGTTCTGCTATCGGTCAACCTACTTTCACTACTTGGATGAAATATGATTTGAAATTAGCTCCATATGATTATAATACTTGGCCTTCAGCTTTAAGTGGTATCAGTATTGCAGGTGCTCTAATCTTAAGTTATTACCATGATTTCCTAGGGGGTAAAAAGAATCATTATTTTGTTCTTTCCGTTTTTGTTCCTGTTGTATTTGGTTGTATTTGTTTATCCGTGTGGGATATTCCAAGAGGACTACATTGGTTCAGTTACTTTGCTGTTGGTGTTCCTATGTCTTGGGGTCAACCTCAAATCTATTCGTGGGTCAATAGACTGTTGTATCAGGATGATATGAAGAGAAATTTTGTCGTTGTCTGTACAAACACATTAGCTTATGTTACGGGTGCTTGGGTTCCAATTTTAGTTTGGAATAGTGCAGATGCTCCTCAATATCACATTGGTTTTACTTACACCGCATGCTTAGCATCGTTTGGTATCATTATGACTTTGATCGCATTTTACTTTACCATAAGAGATGAGCGTCGTGCAGCATTGAAACTAGCGGAAGAAACCGACTCTGATGAAGTTGAACACAATGTCAGTTATGTTGAAGTTTCTAAGACAGCTACACGTCTTTCTGTTTAACAAGAATGATTTGTCTCGCTTGTTTTAAATCTGGTATTTAGAGCTGGCATGTCTGCTTTCTTGTATGTTGACATATATTATATTTATACTATAACTCAAAAACAAAAATTAAGTTGCGCTGAAAATTTGTAGTCAAAAAATGTATTGCTGTCAACTCTAAGATGGTTGAAAAAAGGGCTCCATTCTCTTTTTGGAACGTGCTTATGTAAATTGAAAACAACAATATTTCAAGAAAAAGACGTTGTTTCAAAAAAAATATCTAACTTTTCTTTTGAATTCCAAGTAGACAAATTAACTAGTATTGAATCGATCCAAAAAAAAACTAGTAAATTCTTATCAAGTTGAGTACTAGCCAAGCTCAAATAAATCTTGAAAGCCACACTTCTTACTAATCTCGGGGGTTAGACTTTTGTACGTCGTACATGATCTCTCAAGTCTGTTTGTCTGACATTTTTTATTTGTTTATAGGATTAGTTGTTTATTTGGAGTTTAACTAAATCAATTTCTACAATTTGCGAAAATAGAATACGGGTGCATAGCTAAAAAAACATTAAAGTCTCTTTGAATAAAGAACAATTGAATCATATAAGTAAAACATTGAATAGCACATAGCCAACTAGAATCAATTTTCTTGATTACTAACCTGAATACCAAACATAGACTGGGCTATTCAATTTGGAGAGATATTTGTTGATAAATGAGTCATCTATTTACCGAAGTCAGTATTGGGACACCGAAGACCGTTGTTAGTGCTGGTATTCATGAACAATATATTGGGCGTTAAAATTTTGTTAAGTGTATTTGGACCCCCTTCTCCCTGCGGCGTTCTGTTTATTCCCGTGACTTTTCCAACATTTAAATACCTGCACGATTTTACTGTGACTGGACACTTCCTTGTAAAGCCTCAAGCCCACATGAAACAAGGGGATCTAAAACTTTTCCAAGAAGCTAGGTTATAGGAAGCAGACTGTTTGATTTGCAAATACTAATGTAAAAGAATTTGTCATAGAATACTGGCAGATAAGTCGCCAAATTCGATTTTGTCAAAGAATTTACACACACACGTAAAGTATGACCTTTGGGTACAATGCTACCAATTATGAACATTGACTTCAACTTATGAATAATAAAATTGGAAGATCAGGTGGTTTCAAATCATAGTAAACTGTTGCTAGCATCTACCAGGGACCACATTGAATTGCCAAGCTGCTTGCTTTTTATGATTATACTATTCAATATTTATTTTATCAATCCTTGATTGAATATGATTCCACATTTTGTATTGTTTGACATTTCAAAGATCCACAGTGACTGTAATAAAATTATCTGAGTTAACTCCGACGCCCCAATTGGATACTATCTATAACTGTTTGATCCTTTAATACACATTGCTCATCACTCCACATTCACACATATTTAATTCTAATTTGACATTAGTAATCACTGAAACACATTGAATTTGTATAAATAACGAGAAATTCATCAATAATTATATCAATTCAACTTCTATTCTTCTGTGAATTCATTTTTTAAGAACAACTTACCTATCAACTGCATAGAACCAAAATCTCTTACTACCTCTTGCAAGAAAAATATAAAAAAAACAAAAAAATGGCCTCTGCTCAACTAGCACAAACCTCAACCAACACCCCAAATCCTATCTTGTCTTTAAGGGGAGCTATCCCTTTAGATCAAGAAATTGAAGACATTGTTAAGCATTCCAATAATGTAGTTAATCTTAACAAATCCTTCGGTAACCAAACTTTTGGTCCAGATCCGGAAGGATTAGCAATTTTACCGGAAACAACCAAACAAAGATTACTTGATTCGGGTATTGATATTTCAAAGGGATACCCAGTTAGACCAAACAAGTCCGACATTCCAGTTTTTGTCGACCAAGCTCACGCTATTAGAAATGACGACTATGATTACGTCGAAAGGGGTAAAAATGCCGATCCAGAAAAAAAAGCTTTATTTGGTGCTGCTAAGGAAGTTATCGATCTAACTAAACACATTGGTACTGAGATTGTTGGATTACAATTAGAAGATTTGAATGATCAACAAAAAGATGAATTGGCATTATTAGTTGCTGAAAGAGTTGTTGTTTTCTTCAGAGATCAAAAATTAAGTATTCAAAAACAACGTGATTTAGGTGAATATTGGGGTAGACTCGAAATTCATCCTCAATCATATGGTGTTCCAGGTGTTCCAGGTACAACTGTTATTTGGGGTGACTACTATGAAACAAAAGGTTTGAAAAGAGATTTCAAAAAGGGAAATCTTGGAAACTGGGATGCTGTTAGATACTTTGGTACTCAAACATGGCACGCCGATTTAGTTCACGAAAAGCAACCAGCTGGTATTACTCACTTGCACCTGGATGCTATTCCAAAAGTTGGAGGTGACACATTATGGGCGTCTGGTTACGCTGCTTATGACAAATTATCCCCAGAATTCCAGAAGTTTTTAAATGGTAAACAAGCTGTTTACGTATCCGGCCATCCTTACTTAGACAGAAATGATCCATTAGGTGGACCAAAGAAGGTTGAAAGAACACATCCATTAATTAGAACACATCCTGCTACTGGTTGGAAGTCATTATATGTCAATAGAGGTATGACTCGTAGAATTCTTGGTGTCACTCCGGTTGAATCGGATATCATTTTGAACTACTTGTTTGATGTTTATGAAAAGAATGCTGACATTCAAGTGAGATTCAACTGGAAACCAACTAAGGAAGGTTACGGTACTTCTGCTATCTGGGATAACAGAGTTTCTCAACACAGAGTAATTGATGATAGTGAAGGTTCTGAACCAAGACACGGTATTAGAGTCACTTCATTAGCTGAAAAACCATTCTTTGATGCAAACTCGCCATCTCAAAGAGAAGCTTTAGGTTTATCGATTGACTAGAGTAGAGTCGACTCTTATTAAATGATCCAAAATTTTAGCTTTGATAGCTACTTCGAATTTCTGTTTTAAACAATTATGTAGCATGTTTGTTTCAATACTAGAGTAATTAAAGTTACTGTACTCTTTATCAATGTTATCCATCCATAATTCAATGTAGATGTTGTTAATTAACACTTCAGCCAGTCTAGTCCAGTCCAGTCCAGTCCAGTCCAGTACTCATTTATTTCCGAAATTCGGCCTCGGCCTCGGGGCTCAATCAGCTACGAAGGCTGTAAAATTGTAGTAGAATCCACCGCTTTTTGGCTGCATCAGATGATCACGTGACTCATTACAGGATATTAAAGCATTCTTTGGTATGTATGTTACGAAGCTTTGAAGAAGTTGAAGAAACACAAATGGAATCAATTGGATAAAGATAAGTTGTAATATTTATAACATTCATGACTGTTGTGATTAGATAAAAAATTCATATATATATATATATATATAACATGTTTAGGAAGATTATTCAATTCAATATGGCAAAGACTGTTTGGAAGTAAAGCTATAGATAATGATTGATTGAATTTATGTCACAGTAAGTGAACAATTATATCATATATCTCCAGCAAATTATAAAGTGGCTAAAGCTTATCAATATGAATGCTTACATGGCAAGTGACATATTGCCACTCTGAAGTACCTCATCTTAAATTCAATCTCATTAAAGTGATATATATCTCATAACTGTGACAAGGCTTGGGTAGACTTCTATATAAATTGGTAATCAATATTGGCTTTCACGTGATACGATGCATTCTGTTAATTAAAGGACCTGGGGAACGTACTGGGGCTCAACTTTCAAGCGCTAGTTCTGGAAGTAGTTTTGGGACATGTGTCATCATCATGTGACAATGGACCCTGTTAAAGCCTGACAGGGCGTCGTAGGGGGACTCAGAAGTCGGGCGGGTGCCTGGTGCCTGCTAGATCTGCCAGGCCTGTTGGTTGAGAAAAGGTCGAGCGTGGGCGGTGGGCGTTGGACCTGGCAGCATCCCCTGGTCTGGTGAATCGAATCCTGATACGATAACATATCATTGATTCTTGATCATCCATGAAAGTAAATACAATCAATTACTTACTTATCAATCAAAATTACATCTCCCTGGGCAAAAGTTTGATTTCTTTATTTAGTTCACTTCACAATTTGCACATCTGAAAGAGATCCACAGTAACAGTATAGAATAGACATGGGGCTGTTACGCCCCAACTAGCTTATTTTATCCATGGCTGGCTGATCCAGCTTGTTGAAACACTAAGTACATATCGAATGATGGTAATGATAATTGTAATATTAGTAATCATCGAAACAATTTTGAATTTATATAAATAAAGTATAATTTATCAATATCAAGTTCAGTTTATAATATTATTTGATATCATGACATAGCATTGTATTTACCCTCTCTATAGAATTGAAATTCAAAATTTCATACTATTTTAATTCAATACTGATTAATCCACCACCAAAGAAACATGGCATCTACTCAATTATCACAAACTGCCACAGCCCCAACTTTGTCTTTAAGAGGGGCTGTTCCTTTAGATCAAGAAATCGAGGAACTTGTTAAGAACACCAAAACAGTTAGTCTTAACAAGTTCTTTGGTGAGCAAGTCTTTGGTCCAGATCCAGAAGGATTAGCAATTTTACCAAAGGAAGCTAAGCAAAGATTACTTGATTCAGGTATTGATATTTCAAAGGGATACCCAGTTAGACCAAACAAGTCCGACATTCCAGTTTTCGTTGACCAAGCTCACGCTATTAGAAATGACGACTATGATTACATTGAAAGGGGTAAAAATGCCGATCCAGAAAAAAAAGCCTTATTTGGCGCCGCTAAGGAAGTTATCAATTTAACTAAACACATTGGTACCGAGATTGTTGGATTACAATTAGAAGATTTGAATGATCAACAAAAGGATGAATTGGCATTATTAGTTGCTGAAAGAGTTGTTGTTTTCTTCAGAGATCAAAAATTAAGTATTCAAAAACAACGTGATTTAGGTGAATATTGGGGTAGAGTTGAAATTCATCCTCAAACTTATGGTGTTCCAGGTGTTCCAGGTACAACTGTTATTTGGGGTGACTACTATCAATTAAAAGGTTTGAAAAGAGATTTCAAGACAGGAAATCTTGGAAACTGGGATGCTGTTAGATATTCTGGCAATCAAACATGGCACACTGATTTAGTTCATGAAAAGCAACCAGCTGGTATTACTCACTTGCACCTGGATTCTATTCCAAAAGTTGGAGGTGACACATTGTGGTCATCTGGTTATGCTGCTTATGACAAATTATCCCCAGAATTCCAAAAATTCTTAGATGGTAAACAAGCAGTTTACTCATCTTCTCACGGATACTTGGACAGAGATGATCCATTAGGTGGACCAAAGAAGATTGAAAGAACACATCCATTAGTCAGAACACATCCTGCTACTGGTTGGAAGTCATTATATGTCAACAGAGGTATGACTCGTAGAATTCTTGGTGTCACTCCGGTTGAATCTGATATCATTTTAAACTACTTGTTTGATGTTTATGAAAAAAATGCTGACATTCAAGTGAGATTCAACTGGAAACCAACTAAGGAAGGTTACGGTACTTCTGCTATCTGGGATAACAGAGTTTCTCAACACAGAGTGATTGATGATCATGAAGGTTCTGAACCAAGACACGGTATTAGAGTCACTTCATTAGCTGAAAAACCATTCTTTGATGCAAACTCGCCATCTCAAAGAGAAGCTTTAGGTTTATCAATCGATTAAATAAATGAATAAACGGTTGGATTTCCAAAAATTTTGTGTTTTCTTTTTTTTTAAAAAAAAGTGTTTTTTTCTTTTGCAAGTTTAAAACTTAGTTTAGCTTTGATAGCGAATTTTTTAAGTTTTTCAAGTTTAGTACTTATTGTCCTTTTTTTAATATAATAAAATTATCGTATTAAATAAAACATTAAATAGTGCTATTTGTTCTTTGAGTTAATATAATACATCACACGTCTCGTTTGTAATGGAAGTGTATTAAATTACTTTCTTTCGTAGTTGTAGAAATTGTCTCCCCAAAAGCATAAGACCCCTTTCAATCTTCCACGCAGATATGCATTAGTGACTCTCACTTTTGATTCTTTACCAAAAACTTGTACACTTATTTCATTGAGCTGATTCACATCTAAATTTCTTGGTAAAAATAAAACAATCTTATTCGATATGCGCTTGAGACTAATCAGCAGTTCATAAAGACCTAAAGGTTCCAATTTAGATAGATCAAACTTATTATCATTAAGATATCCGGGTCCGCCCCATGGTGGTGAGGCAAATGCTAAATCCACCTTGTTGCAAAACTGATTGATAGTTGTCTGAGTTTGTGTATACTTTTCTGGATCTTCATTTTGATATAAATCAACCGAGTATTTCCAATCACATTGTATTATCTCCACATTTTTGTTTAATTTTGAAATTTTTTCTGGACTATGGTACACATGAATGTTATTCATGGTGCATTCTAAATTAATTTTATTATAATCTATGCAAACAACAGATTCAAATAAATTCACAAAATGGATCGAATTTCCTCCTCCACCACAAAATAAGTCTAATATTGTCTTAACATCTGGATAACAATGTTTAATGAATTTAGCCAAATATATAGCTACATATTCTGGGGTCACACTATACCATAGTTCATGAGTCAATTTGATTCCGCTATCAAATTTACTGAATAGTCTATATCTATAAAGCCAGTATTTCAAAAGACTTGGTGGTACAGATTTTGGATTTAGTATTAATTCATCAGTGTTTATAATTTCTTCTGAATGAGTAATATCCTTTTCTTCAGCGCTCATCACGATTTGCTTATTATTTGCCACTAGTGACATGTTGTTTTTGATCACTTTGATAAGTACAAGCAAGATATTGACTTGAGTCGATACTAAAATGATTTGTTCAAATAAACTCCTCCTCTCTGCTTGCCTCTATGATATTAAATGGTTTTGATGTTTTAAATCATTTATAGTAGTTTAGAATCAAATAATAATTTTTTTTTTAATAATTTTAATTTTTTTAATTTTTTATTGTTCCCCCAAAATCTGTTGTGTGGAGATAAGAAACCTGCTGAGATAAGTAATTAGGTAAGTTGTGATCAAGTAAGAATCTGGATCATTTAAGCTATCAACAACAACAACATAAAATGATTTTAGAGAACTCCAAATGGTAATAACAAACAAATTACATTAAAAAATAACTACATAAATGGATGAATCCAAAGGTTTAAACTTGAGAAAAAAAAAAAAAAACACAGAATGTGCTTTGAATTTTTTTCCTTTTATTATAAGAAACATGTGATAGTGTTTTTTTGCTTACTTTAAAAGATTTACATAGTACATAATAGTACATATGACATTAATGTTAATATACCGGTTTATCAATTGAAATATGTATACTGGATCTGTGATCGATGCATATGGCTAGCTATGTGGATTACAGGGCTCTGATAGTATTAATAGAGAGAGAGAGAGATAGAGATAGATAGGCAAATAACCATTAAGTACATATTGTATCATCAATACAAGTAGATCTCTATTACCAATTTTGGGATGATAAAAATGATAGTTTGATTTGGCAGTAGATAGGAGAAAGGCTTGAGATTTAGATTTCAAATTTGAAATCTCGCTAGAATCTGCAATATATTACAGAAAACAAACAATAGCAAGAAAGTAATTGATATGATACGTTCGTATATGATACCATTACGATTACGATTACGCCTTTCTATACTCACATATATATCAACTATCAGGATCTCCATTAACAACTGCAAGTGCAGAGCCATCAGAAGTTTCCACATATCACAACTTGAGTACGTACGAGTTTTTGATAATTGGTTTCAATAATATACATATAGTAAGTACAGTGAAGTGCTATCTCTCTTTTTTACTAAGAAAAGAACAACTGAACTTGAAATAGGATGAATGAATGGCTGCAAAATACAAGCATATTTTTTGAAACGCCGAAATCTCGTTCTTCTTCTTTTAAGTAGATTCCTATCAATCAATCAATCAATCATATAAGTATATACGTTTATATTATACTAATATAGAATAATCTATTAACAAAAATTGGTGGTGACTTGTTAACAGTTACAAGCAATTAATTCACTCTAGATAAGGTCCCCCTTTTTTTTTATCAACAAAACAATAAGAAATCCGTACACAAATATAATAAACTTTTCTTGGCAGGCGCGCATTAACATTATTAAACCACGGCACATGCTTAATACCTTAATAAATAAATGCCGTGCAAACTAAACTTTAAAATGCTTACAATTTTATAACTTTTCCGACGCCTTGCGGAACTCCAAAAAAAATTTCACCAGGGGAAAAGAGGAGAGGAGAGGAGAGGAAAGTCGAAGGCTGAGAATAGCCGCGCAGCACAGAAGGTTTTCAAATTGTAGCTTTTTCTTTCAGTTCAGTTGAGTTCAATTAAATTAAATTAACAGACGTTTGAGTTGGTCCTGCCAAGCTGCCTGTCAAATTGTTATAGGCTTACCATAATTTTGACAGATTTTGTGGGTCTTCAGGAACAACATATATAATATATTACTAATAAGTATACTAGAATACTAGTATATACTAGTATATATACTACTCTATAGTATATACTATATAGTATATACTATATATTGTATGATATAAATGAGAGCATTCTCAAATATCACCAGTACCAAGTGTATACTATAGTAGTATACTATAGTATATACATACATACATACATCCCCAATTGCCGTGTGCTCTTTGCTGACATAATGTTTCCCATACAAATCAACTCGCATGCTTGCTTATGCATTATTATTCCAGATCAATCTGTTTATACATAGCATAGAAAGCAAAGTTGGCCTTGTAATATGTAATGTATGTATTAATCCATGAGCCGTGAGCCGCTTTTTTTGTTTTCGGAAAAGGCAATGATGGATGAGCTTTGTTTGTTTGTTTGTTTGGTTGAATTATTTTGAAAAAGAACAAGAAATATTTTTTTTGTAAAGCCTTGGATTAGTTAGTGTGAGTTCAATCAAGTGGCTTTACACAACAATAAACAAAATCTTTTATAGGGATTTTAGATGAAAATTCCTTGTATATACTTTCCTTACTACTCCAGTCATTAATGTAAACACAGATGAGGGTGAAAAAAACATACTCATTGCTCAATTGATCAATCAAGTGTGAATATATATATTATATATACGGGGTAGATTATTATAAACATGATTTAATATATACTTGTATGATAACATTGTAAAACCAGTTTCATCATCTTTGACTACTATGTGAACTAAGGGATTTGAGAAAATATGATTAAATAGATATATATAATATTTACATTGTACAACTCCTCCACCTATTTATTACTATAGAATAATAATAAAAAAAAAAAAGAAAACCGTTCTTTAAGACACTGCCAAGATTGATGAGTTTTTCCACTTAATTTCTTTACACCTTATCTTGAAATCTTCCAATATTAAGTTAGTTAGTTGTCAATTGACTACTAACCTAACCTAGACTAGAAATTATTTCCCTCATATCCCACACACCACTACATATGATTGATGCTTTTTAACTACTACTAATTATAAAATTCATTAATGAATAAATGATCAAACAATTGTACTTTTCATATATCTGTTTGTGGTGTACAAATTCAAGTCTCAAGCCTATCGCTCCCTAGTCCCAATTCTCCCCACGTACCATCCATCACCTATTTTACCGCCGAAAAACCAAGGGGGGGGAAGACCCAACCAACCAGCCAGCCAGCCATCCCAACCCAAATTCCAATGCCACTCACCCCGATGGGTCGGTCCCACGCCGCGGTGACTTTTATATTATATTATATATGGCATTGGGAAAGTCTCCTCGCGAGCGACAGAATTTCTTTTTCTGATATTGCTGCAAGTCCCTGCATATCTTACTGCAGATAGCGTAAAAGCCAATTCCCATACAATTTTAAATTATTTCACTACTTAGGTGTTATTCCCCCGATTTTCAATATATTTGCTATCATGTTTTCAGTCTTTTTTTTTTTTTTTTTGGTCTGTCTGTCTCATCACACCTATGTAATAAATTATGCATTGTGTATGTTCAACCATCGCTATCTTTCCCCCAACTAAACTAAACTAAATTCTTGTAATCATAGATCTACAATAGGCTTAATCGTATCGCCTATTTCGTTTTCTATTAAGCAATTATATAAATATTAGCAATTCCTGTTTTTTTCTTTTCTGTAGCTGATAGATAATAACTGTTTCACTTTTTCAAACATTGTTTTTATATTTTTGTTTATCATAAAATCAATTAATTTCAAAACAATAATTATAAGTGCTTTGATAGCTTTTAATTTTGTTTGATATTAATTCAATTGTCAATAATTACTTATATACATATATCATTTTATCATTCACAAAAACATCTTTATTGACTTTGTCTTTGTTAAGAAACATAAAATATAATATACAATGTTATTCAAAAGTAATTCAAATTCATCATCTGATCTTGAAAAAAGACCAGGATTGACTAGCAGGCAATCTGTCCTGTCTGTTCACACACATGAATATGCTTTAGATATCCAAAAATCAAACCCTTATCCTCATGCTACAGAAGTCCCAGTGGCTATGTCCGAAGGACATCAATTGAAAAAAGAATTAGAACCTCGTCATATTACCATGATTGCCATTGGTGGTGCTTTAGGTACTGGTTTATTGATTGGTACCAGTTCCAGTTTGGCTGCAAGTGGTCCAGGTGGTGTTTTAGTCTCATATAGTTTGGTTGGTTTCATTGTTTATTTAGTTATGTGCGCCTTGGGTGAAATGGCTTCTTTTATTCCATTACCAGAAGGTTTTGCCGGTTATGCGAAAAGATATTGTGATGAATCTTTAGGTTTTGCCGTTGGTATTGCTTACCTGTGTAAATATTTGATTGTTACTCCAAATCAATTGGTTGCAGGTTCTTTAGTTATGCAATATTGGGTTGATGCAGATACTGTTAATCCAGGTGTTTGGATTACCATTATTATGCTTCTAGTTATCTTTATCAACTATTTTGGTGTTAAATTCTTTGGTGAATTTGAATTCTGGTTATCTTCATTGAAAGTTCTTACTGTCTTAGGTTTGATTATATTATTACTTTGTATCATGTTAGGTGGATCTCCAACTCATGATAGAATTGGTTTCAGATATTGGACTAACCCAGGTGCTTTTGCTCCTTATACAGATATCGAACCTAGTTCTTTAGCTAAATTCGTTTCTTTCTGGTCCGTTATGGTTACTGCCGTTTTCGCTTATTTAGGTACAGAATTAGTTGGTATCACTTTTGGTGAAGCTAAAAACCCAAGAAACACCATTAAGAAGGCTATCAGATTGACCTTATACCGTATCATTGTTTTCTACATCTTGTCTGTTTTCTTATTAGGTTGTTGTGTTGCTTATAATGATCCTGCTTTATTAGGTGCTAAGAAGGCTAGTACTTCAGCTTCTGCTTCTCCATTCGTTGTTGCTATTAAAAATGCAGAAATTAAGGTTTTACCTGATATCGTTAATGCTTGTATCTTGATCTTTATCTTTTCAGCTTCAAATTCTGATTTATACATTGCTACAAGAAATGTCTACGCTTTATCAGCCAACGGTATGTTCCCAAAATTCTTCTCTAGAACTAACAAGAATGGTGTCCCAATTTACGCTTTAGCATTTTCTTCAGCTTTCTGTCTATTAGCATACATGGTTTGTTCATCTTCATCCAAAAAAGTGTTCACCTATTTTGTCAACGTTGTCTCAATTTTTGGTTTATTGACATGGATTTCCATCTTGGTCACTTACTTATACTTCTTCAGAGCTTGTAAAGTTCAAGGTGTTGACAGATCTAAATTCACCTATTGTGCACCTTTACAACCATATGGATCATGGTTTGCCTTAGGTATGTGTATCTTGATCTCACTAATCAAGTCATTTACTGTCTTCATTCATGGATTCGACTATGAAACATTCATTACTTCATACATTGGTATCCCAGTCTTTTTAATTTCTTTGGTTGGCCACAAACTTATTACAAGATGTAAAGGTGTCAAGCCAGAAGAAGCTGATTTGGTTACATATAAAGATATAATTGATGCTGAAGAAGACGAATTCAATAGATTACAAGCAGAAAAGTCCGCTGCTAGAGGAGGACGCAAGGATTGGGGTTACTGGTATGAACATACCATTGGAATCCTGTTCTGATTTCAAGGAAAACTTATATTTCAATCACATTCACTTCGTTCTACCTATTTATTTTTATAATGCTTTGCTTTCTTCTATTTCCCTTCTCCTTCAGAGATGTTTTTTTTAATAGTAGTAATATCTTTCGGTATATCTTTCAACTTATTTATTTATGATTGATATGTTTCAAATTTCTCGTATTAAAATTATTTATATTATTTGATTATAAAGATTGTATGATTTTGTTGCCCCATTCAATCATAAATGGCAATGTATTGAGGTTCAATGCATACTCATTTCGTATCTCATCAACTAAAATATCTAATAAACTTTCGGAATCCTTAGATGTAAATTCAAAATCTGCATCGGCCGAATTAAGGATAGGGAGGGTATCTTTTTCATTAATTAATTCGTCTTCATCTTTATAAAGATGAGTATAAGCGTAAATCAACAATTCTTTATAGTCTTTCAAACTTTGATCTTGTTGCTCAGGCGTGACTTGAAAATCTGCATCATTGATATCAAAAATATTGAACAATCTCTTAGTTGTGATACTTTTCGTTCTAGAATCTTTTGAACTCTCTTTGTTTAAAGAGGTATCCTTGGATATTTCAGGTAATATATAATTATGATAATTATTTAAAAAATGCATTGTCATTTGGTCATCCCATTCAATAACATGACTGAAGTGTGAGTCACTGAGAACCAAATTCAATGTATCGACCAATTGATGATCTTGAAATGCCCCACTCATTCTCGATTGTTTAACATAACTGTATATGGAGCACCATATTGGATACTTATGGGGATTATTGATAAAGTATAACCTTGTGACAGCCATAATTAGAGATAGTAGAACTAATTCGGGATGCCCATTACCTTTATTGTCAAATTGAGCTCCTTCAGTAAATTTCGGATTGAAGATCGTCATGTCTATTGAGTTAAGTTTGATCAAATTATCAACCATTACTATTATTTCAAGAGGAAGAGTCAATCGCAATATAGTACGCACAAGCAATGGATAATAATTCAAACGCATTTTCTTGACATCCTCCTGTATACCCATTCTTGTCACAAGCTTATTGAAGTAAGAAAAGTGCTGCATTTGAGGGACACCATGGAAATTATTCAACTCTGTTCCTGGCAACAAAGATTTCAAATGGATTGGGAGTTCATTTTCAGCCACAACATATGGGATCCTCTGACACATAACGAGTTTGACTAAATCATTCAGATAAACTAAAGCTTTTATTTCTAGTATTGCTAAGTAGCATATAGTTAAAAGATCTGACATCTTGATATGAGGTGAGGAATTGGGGACCTTTTTTGTGGAATCCTTAGTAAGAGGACGATACACTTTGGGCGAGCTCAGTAAAAGCAAGAGCCAGTATTTTTTAATAGCATTCATGTATTTTTCTTCATCCAAGCCAAATCGAGTAGCTATGCTTACACCCATCTTTTTCAAGACTACCTGGAAACCTCTGAGTAATAGCCTTTTCAATTCCTCACCATAAACGGTTCTTTTTTGACTTTCAAAAGCTAGCCTTTGTTTCTTCTGTGACACTTTTAAACTTTGAGTCATACCAGCAATATTCCTTATTCTTCTGGATCGAATACCAGCGTCAAAATTGTCGTCTTCATCATTGATCTCTACATGCGATGTATTGACGTGACCATATTGACAAACGGGGTGACCGTCTAAGGTCTTCCACAGAATAGATGGACAATTATCTACCCCGCAGACGGGACCATTTCTGTACCCTCTTAATACTTTAGACATTTTGATTGATATGACATGCCCCACAGTGAGATGTGACTTAATCTATAAAGATGTAGATAAGCTATTTACTTAAATGTTATTTACATTTGAATATCATCTCACCTTATATAATATATTTTCCTTTTCACCCGTACACCTCAGCTTCTCTTAGTAAAGCTTTATTTATTTTCAAGATTAATCACTACTTATTTTCAAGTTCATTTGCAACAGAGTTTAATATGAAGTAAAATGTAACTCATATCAAGAGATCCAGACACAATTACAAAACAACAACAATTTTGAAAGCAGACTTAGTGACAATAAGTTTCAATCATGCTTTCCAAACAAATAATACGATCCTTCTCAATTACAAGGCAACTCCATAAATCCAATCCCAAGCTACGTAAACTAATCGAAACAGTCAAAGAAGAGCACTGGAAGACACAACCACCTGAGCAAGCAAAAGTTGCCAAAAATCACGACCAAACGCAGAATCAGCTTTATCAGTTTACTAAACAGTACTCGGAAGAGCAAAAATTGAAACAATTACAAGAACAGCAACAGAAACAGAACAAACATGGGGAGCCTGTAGAGGAAGAACCAATGAATCCACACAAGTACTTCTATAAAGTGTTGGCTATCCCCTTTTTGAAGGTTGCCGGTACTAGTTTGGCTGCTTATTACTCATTGCTTTACTTGTGGGAGTATTTGGAAAGTTCTGAGAAATCAATCGAAGAGGAGTCAGGCATTTAAGTAATCTAGCTAGCATACACCAGACCCACACGATATTATGATAATTTAATGTATAAATAAATAGTCTACTATAATTTTCTTCCTTTATTCTCGACTATGAAATTCCCTTGAATGCAATTCGGACTGCTTTAAAACATAAATATATACACATATATATAATAAATAATGTACTTAATAAACGGGAGTTGAATGATCAACGTCTCTCCAAAAGACAAAAACCACTGAATGGATAATATTAAATTACGAAAGAGTTCTTGCTTTACAATTCAACTGCAATACACATAAAGAACTCTTTGAAAACACCACCAGCCACACCTACACATCACAACGTTATTGGATCTTTACTCTTCTCTATTCATTTAAACCTTGATTTCCTTGGCTAATCTGTTAGAAACAGCATCTAAGAAACCAGTGGTGGTAGCAAAATCTTTTTTGTTGATTAATAAAGCTAAATCTTTGGTCATGATACCATCCTTGGCAACTGTATCTAAGACAGCCTTTTCCAGAGTATTTGCGAAATGAACAACGTCTGGAGTATCATCCAATCTACCTCTTTGAGCAATACCTCTTGACCAAGCAAAGATAGAAGCAATTGAATTAGTTGATGTTTCTTTACCTTGTTGATGTTGTCTGTAATGTCTAGTAACCGTACCGTGAGCGGCCTCAGATTCGAAAGCTTTTCCATCTGGAGTTAATAAGACTGAAGTCATTAAACCCAAGGAACCGAAACCTTGTGCAACAATATCTGATTGAACATCACCATCATAGTTCTTCAAAGCTAAGACGAAACCACCTTTAGATTTAATCATTTGGGCAACCATATCATCAATCAATCTGTGTTCATACCAAATGCCTTGTTCTTCAAATTGTGATTTGTAAGTTGAGTTATATATCTCTTGGAAAATATCCTTGAATCTACCATCATATTTTTTTAAGATAGTGTTCTTTGTCGACAAGTACAAAGGTAATCCTCTGTTTAATGCCATTTTGAATGATGAATGAGCAAAACCAACAATAGATTCTTCAGTGTTATACATGGCTAAACCAACACCAGGACCTTTGAAGTCGAAAACTTTGAAGCTTTGAGGAGCTGAGCCATCGGATGGAGTATAAGTCAACTCTAACTTACCGGCACCAGGGACGACCAAATCGGTAGCTTTATATTGATCACCATGAGCATGTCTACCAATGATAATTGGTTTCTCCCAACCTGGAACTAATCTTGGAATTTCAATAGTACCTTGTTCTTTATTTTCGCCACCGATAACAATTGGTTCTCTAAAAACAGTTCCGTTCAAGATGTTTCTGATTGTACCATTTGGAGAAACCCACATCTTCTTCAAGTTAAATTCCTTAACTCTTTCTTCATCAGGGGTAATAGTAGCACACTTAACACCAACACCGTACTTCTTGATGGCATTGGCAGCATCAATGGTGATTTGATCATCAGTGGCATCTCTAGAAGTGACACTTAAATCGTAATACTTTAAATCGACATCTAAATAAGGCTTAATTAGCTTTTGTTTGATGATATCCCAGATGATTCTGGTCATTTCATCACCATCCAATTCAACAATTGGATTCTTAACTTTGATCTTGTCTAATGAGATCAAAGTTTGTGAGAATTGTCTTGCAGATGCAAATTTGGCATACTTAGCAGCATTCAATGATGCTAATGTAGCTGGACGATATAACATGCGAGTAATAGACATGGTTTCAAGTAGAAAAATTTGTTGCTCAAAAATATGGACCAACTATCGATTTATTAGTACTTTGGTTTAAACAAAGGCTTAATAAAAAAGAAGATAATCTATTTATCACCGATACAAGACCAATCAAGTTTTTTTCCATTGAAAATTCTTGTGACTCAAATTTCAATCATCAAATGTATCAATGATCGAATATTGAGATTTCGTGGAGAATGGGCTGAAACCGGAGCGTAGCAGGGCCATAAATGACATAAGCAATAATTTGCCGCGCCGGACCAGGAAAACCGGGCTGTGCAAATGTTTTGGGCGGTTAGTGTATTTTTTCAATAGTTTTACTCATTTATTGTTATTTGTTTGACTTTTTATTGACAAAAAGTTACTAGTAAACATACTATTTGAAGTTTGTAGGATATATTCACCACTTATTATAAATATATAATATACATACATTATAGTGCTCCATCGAAGTCAACCTCCATCTTACTCAATTCTCCCATGAACGATAGATCCTGAGACTGACCATCTCTTGTCTCATCTGGTTTTTCATAATCGATCCCTTCATCTTCATCTTCTTCCCACCTTTCAATCTGACTCTTCTGCAAACTCACCTTTGATGGACTCACAAATGTCATAGGATCCACTCCTAAAGCATTCCCTAGGTTGATCTTGAACTTGGATGCTTCTGAGTTGATTGGCGACGATGGAGATGTTATGGACGATTTTGTATTTGTAGCTGTTGCTGTACCTGTGGGCGTTACCGTTGCTGTTGTTGATGACGATGATTGTATGTTCAAAGAAGTATAAGGTGCAATTCCAATTAGGTGACTTTTCATACTGGTAGGACTTGTCATGGCTGTTGCTGTTGGATTTGAAGGGGTTAACGATTTTGATGTCAGTTTATTAACTATAGTACGTGATTTATCAGAGTTGTTCGGTGAAACTAAGTTGAACTTCTTGGGATCAAATTTGAATTCATTGATTTTGAAAGTTTCAAAATCTTCAAGTGATTCGTTAGTGATATCTTCCATCGCCTGGTTAGATACAGAGCTGCGCAATGGAGAGGAAAGATATTTTCTGGATGCTGAAACATCATCATTCATGGAAATATCAGAATCGTCAGGATTCTTTTTAGTTGGAGTTGGTACATCCCATCTAACCTTTTTCTTCCCCGCTCCTGTCCCTGTAATTTCGGTTCCATTTTCCATTGTAACTGTAGCCGGTCCGAATATAGACGTTTCTGAGATTGCTCTGTTCAAGCCAATTGACTTCCCAGTCGAAAGTCTGTTTAGTTTCTTAGATAACGGTTTAATTAAGGGAGACGAAGAAAGTCTCTTCCCACCAGCTTTATTTAGCTTTTTGATTTCTAATGCACTATTAGGTATTGAAAGTTGATCGACATTAAGTGGATAGAATGGAGATAACGACGCAAGTGGATCGTTTTGTGATATTTTATTTCTCGGTGTTGAGACTGAATGAGAGCTGTCACCACTTGAGGAGGAAGGGGCCGAAAAAGACATTGAGGAATTACCCTGACGTGTCAATTCAGGGATCATTGTGGGCTTGAGTATAAGATTCAACCCCTCGTTCAAGAAAGTATTGATGGATCTATTACAATCTTGCACAATATCTTTCAACGAACTTGAAACATTCCTCAAAGCTTCTTCATTCTCAGATGAGATATCTAACATTATTGCCATCCCTCTAAGTAAATTCTCGTATATGAAGTGGAATGCTGTTAGCTGTTTCACGGATTGGTCAAATATAACAGAAGATTCGAACAAAATAGCTTTTTCAATAGAATCCTTCAAATGAGTGATATAATCTTCATATAAATCTGTATCATAATCCGACCAAGATTCCAATTCTATTAATCTTTTTAGAATCAAGCGTGAACTATCTTTTATGATAAAATCTAACTCTGATGGTTTTCCGTATTGAGTTTCCAATTCTTCAATTTCGTCAATCAATCTGGAAAGCATAATTTCTGACAAATTTAATAATTGACTGAATCCGGGTATAAATGAATCAATATCACTGAAGTCTTGTTTTCTTCCAAATCGGCCATCAAACGATTTCAAAAATTGATCCGCTTGAAATTTCAGTATCAGAAGAAGCTTCCTTTTCGCTAATATATATGCTTTATGGGTTTTTGCGTGATTATTCTTATTGATTGATTTCTTCAAATCAGTGACAGAAATCAATAATTTTTCTTGACATATTTCCCTTTGTCTGGTGAATTTTTGAATTCCTGCATCAATCATTTTATTTTCCCTATTTCGTAATTCTTCAATCTCTTTCTTTTGTTCGGTAATCATCTTCAAATATGACCCAACATGTCTACTTAGACTATGTTGATTCCTTATCAATTTCGTCTTGATTTCTTTAGCACGATCAGCATACTTCAAAGTGTTCAACGTTTCATCATAATGTTTTGAAGAAGGTGAAACACAAACAATCATAAATGTCTTACAATTACCGCCCAATGAAAACTTCAATAGCCTTGTCAGCTTCGAATCTCTATATGGAATATGATTTCTTTTTCTTGCATCACACAATGCATTTATACAATTACCAAGTGCTAATAAAGATTTGTTAATATTAGCACCTTCATGTAATCTTGCACCCTTATTTTTAGTAGCTGAAGCCCTTTCACTTCCTGCTAAATCGATAATTGATAACGTTGCAAAACTATGTTGCTCATTAAGATCAACACTACGAGGTTTCTTGACAACGTTTATTTGTAAAACGGCATGAGATCTGGATGATGTTGCATTTGCTTCTGTAGGAGACACAGTTCTGTTTTGGTTCCCAATGACTATCATATCCATAACTTCTTCCACTGATTTAGGCTGTCGCATTGATAAGTTCGCCACCGATATTCTTTTATTCTCATCTTCTCTTAGTATTAGTTTTCGACTATCATTAGTGGGATCAAGTAAATCTCGTATAGTTTCATTGTATATTTCTAGGTAACTCAAACTTAATTCAATCTTATGTGTATCTTTGAGATCTTCAATTTTGTTGAACAATTCTTGCATAGCTAAAAATATTATTCCTGGGCTTTCTGGTGTTCCAGATATAGTGAATGTTTTACCGCATCCAGTGGCACCGTACGCAAATATAGTAGCGTTGAACCCATCAAGTATGGATTCTAATAATGGTTTTGTGGTTGATTCAAAAACATCATGTTGCGTACAATCTTCATCGAACAGTTTGTCAAATACAAATCGATGCTCTCTGATTCTTGAACTATGATGTCCCACGTTACTTTTCCTTGAATCTGAATCATTGTTCTTGTTATGACTTCTGGATGAAAAACCATTGGGAAAAGCATTTTGCTCCATAGCCACTAGTGGGTTCGTATCACTTGGATCAAAAATAAGCATTCTATCGTCAACTGCGTTCAAAATCTTACGGATACCATGTTGCTGTAAAAGTCGGTTGTAAGTATTACCTCCATTAATACTACCGCTGTTGTTATTATTATTGTTGCTATTATTGTTGCCGTTATATATAGATGGAAAATTACTGTTGCTGAATGGATCAGTAGTATTCTTTTGTATCGTCAGCATACTACTTTCTGTTTCTGTGAATGGCCGTATTCTAACAGCTACCGTTACAGATGATTCTCTTGACATGGATGATCTTGTGTAACTGTGTATGTATGTGTGATTCGTTACTTTCGAAGTATGATTCAGCAGTTCATTTATGCTATATGGAGAGTATGTATATTGTTATGAAGCGCTATCCTATTATTATTAGCTACTTTGGCACTATTAATTGTGAATATTTGGTTTGTTGTTTGAATAACATTTGATAAACAAAGGCATTTTAGCAAAACTTCTCGAAATGTAAACAAACAGATTTACGAAGCGGCGCACTAAGCGAATTTTGATTTTGTACAGGTTTAAACGTTCTTTAGGGGGTGTTAGACATTTATAAATACAATATGTGTTAAGTTTTTAATAATAAAGAATAATAAGAGAAGAGAATATATATAGCACGTATTACAACGATGAAGACATATATACATACAGTAATGACAATTATAGACTGAACAGTTAAAAAAAACAATTCTCAATCTAGAATCATTTTATTGTAAAGGCGCATATAGAAGTTGCGTAACGTATTTTCTCTTATATCTGACTACACTAGCAACAGCTAATGTATTATGTTTTATTGAGGTTGTTGCCAAATGATTCAACACAACATGATTTGGAATGCTCAGAGCACCCGATGTATTATCTTTATCCGATTGGCTATGACTATTCAATATAACACTCTCTAAATGAGGAGGTAGTTGAGGTGGTATTAACCATTGTTGATTATGGTTTCCTTGTCTTTGATTGTTATCCAAAGCAACATAATACTCTTCCATGACTTTTGGATCTGTGAAAATTGGAGGAATTGAAGTTATATATTCATCTGGTTGATTATCAGGTAACTCATCTTCGTCATGATACCTTGAATAACCATTACCCATATCATCATCATCTTTAGTTAACCCAAGCTTAGAATCTAGTGTTCTCAAGGAGACTTTTGATTTTGATGAATCAACAGTGTGGTTCAAGCTTGTGTAATCTTCATGTTCAGATGGGATGATTTCTAAATAATTGACAAAATGTCCTGCTGTATCTGTAGCGGTTGGAATGAAATTTGAAAATCTAACTTCATTATCAACAACGAATTTGAATCTATGTGTCCCTGCAGGTAGTGCTATCTGAACACTAAATGAACCATCAGTTTTAGAAGGTCCATTCAAAGCAATCATCTTTCTCCATCCTGTAAATGTACCCATAACGAAAACTTTGGAACCACCTTCTGTCCATTTAAAAACAGTAGGAACAAGTGCTGGTTGCTGAGGAGTAGGGGGTATAGGTGATGAACTGCTTTGATGATTTTGGGGTTGAGGCTGAGTCAAAGGAGGTGTTGGGTCTTGGTGTTGTGAGTCCTGTTTCACTTGTGTATTATATTGAGGTTGTGGTTCTTGACCAATATCAGCTTCGCTATCTATAATCATATCATCATCTTTTGTTAGCCCATTATATGGCTTTTTATCAAAATCCATATCATCCGTCAATATTAAAGTAGACTTTCTCCTTAATGGCAATTGAGAACCAGAAGAGGATGACGAATCGTCTCCTTGTTGTTCATTATTATTCTCCACCGAAGGAGAGTGTTCTATAAATTGTGAACTTGCATTTCTCGAATCATAATTTAATTTACTAGTTTGCCTCTGCAAATCAACCATTGAGACATCTTTGGAAGCAGTCGAGTCTTCATAATATGTCGAAGGGTCAGTAGATGACAAATTTGAAGAAGTTGAGGTTGGGTTGTCTAGTGATTGTCTATCCATTGTAGTATTACTATAATTAGTATTGAAGTTACTTTCGGGTTGGAAGCGAGTATTGGAAGCCTTATCAGAATTTATTTCTGGTTGGAGATTGATTGTCTTGATTGAAGGATGCGGTTGATGAGGATGATGATGATTTCTACTATGATGCCCAGATGGAATGTTTCCCATGAAGCTTTTGAATAACGGGTAATGTGTATATACGAAATATCTCAGTTCTGAACAAACTTAGTTATTTCTGTGTATATAATATTAATCTTATTGGACAACTGGCCACTTGTATATATTGTCTTGTGCCGTGTCGAGTTAGGGGAGAAAATACGTCGTTAACTTTGAAATTAGTCAGATGAAAAAAACTGTATTGAATCGTAATATGAATATTGATTTTTCTATTTGACACAGATTATAAATAGAATGAGAAAAGCGTAGATAAAACAGAGTATTGAGATATATCAATGCTAATGTATATCTTGTGCACACTATTTGAAATATGAAGACAAATAGTTGGCCGGCCGGTTGGGTTCTGGACTCTACGTTAATCTTTAGTGATTTGATGGTAGCAAACTAATGTGTACACTGTAAACGTCTGAGCAAGTGAAGACTTGCAAATTAATTGCTGATGTAGCTAGAGACTGAGAGTCTTTTATTGGATATATAATGGAACAGGGATGTCAACCCTTTGTCACTTGTAAGTGTTATCCAATTCCCAGTCTCACCAACACAATACAACAACACAACCACTCACAAAATATTAAAAAAGCGAAACGAGTCACTCACTTTCTTTTGGCTTACGTAAGGAATTTGTAAATCTTGACTTAACAATCATCTTCAAGAGTCGATCGACGGACGGAGGATTCCGATATATTGAGCCGCACTTACATCAACGTCCACATGTTGTTTCTTTGCATGTATCATATCTGCTTAGTGGCTACAACTATCTTTGGTCACTGGGCAAAGCTAAGAAAACCGTGTCTTGACAAGGAGTTTCATTCAATCTCGGTCTTTACTGTTCAATTCTTTACAAATGGACAGCATCTGCCGTTTGTTGTTCAAGAAGCACAGTTTATGCTAGTATTGCATACATTTTTCTTTTGCAGTACAATCGACGGTCCTTTTGATCGATTATACTCAGCTTAGCATACTATCTATTTCTCTTAGAGTTAACTAGATCTTGAATACATACAACATGGCGGTTACGCAAGAAGAGTCTATTAAATACGCTGCTTTTGAAAAGGCCAAATCTACAATCATTGAGATCTTATCCTCTGAATCAAAGAATGCAGAAATTGCTTCACTTTTACAATCCCCAAAAATTTTGATCATTTGTGGTTCTGGTTTAGGCGGAATCTCTGAAATACTGAAGGGGGAAACAGTTAAGATTCCATATCCTTCAATCCCAGGTTTTAGAACTTCTACCGTTCCAGGTCATGAAGGTTCTTTATTGTTTGGATTCATCGGTGAGAATAAAGTTCCAGTTGTTTGCATGGTTGGTAGATTACACTTCTACGAAGGCTACACTTTCGATGAAACGACTTTCCCAATTAGAGTCGCTTCACTCTTAGGTGTTAAAAACTTGTTAGTTACCAATGCTGCAGGTGGAGCCAATCCAGAATACAAGCCTGGTGATTTAATGATTATCAGTGATCATTTGAATATCCCAGGTATTTCAGGTTTCCACGCCTTAAGAGGCCCTAATTTATCTGCTTTTGGTCCCCGTTTTTTACCTTTATCAGATGCTTATGATTTCGATTTAAGATTGAAGTTTGTCAGGGCTGCCAAAGAGAAACTAAAGATCACTAGAAAGATCCATGAAGGTGTCTATACTTTTTTCGCTGGCCCAACTTTTGAAACTAGAGCTGAAGTTAGATTAGTTAGATCATTTGGCGGAGATTCTGTTGGGATGAGTACTGTTCCTGAAGTAATTGTTGCCAGACACTCAGGAATGAAGGTTTTAGGATTAAGTTTGATCACTAATGCAGGATTAGGAGAACCACCCGTTAGTGCAACAGAGTTTTTCAATAATGGATCAAAAGCTACTGACAGTAAGAGTCAGACCGATGGAATGGCAAGTCATGACGAAGTCTTGGAAACTGCAGATGAGGCTGCCAATGATGTTAAAAGGATCGTTGAGCAGTTTATAAACGATTTATAGGAGATTCAGGTGCATGCTTTGAAGTTCTATTTAAATATGGATGAAAATGTTAGAATGTTCTGATAGTTAAAGATTAAGTACATAGAGACTATAGAGCTAAAACTTTAATAGATTTACAAAATTTTTCAGTTCTTCTTACCTGATATATGGAGTTCACTTGCAGTAAAGATAAAGACTTCTGTGACAATGACACAGAGATCTCAATTCATAATTCAACAATAGTTACTTTTGGTATTTCTTCAACTCTCAGTAAATGAAGATTCGTTTTGATATGGTACGTATCGTATATATATATTATATAGATCGAATCATGTGGCGACCGCGATCGCAATTATCTTTTACCGACGGAGACCTTCCTGGCAGCAGCTGCGGCAGCTGCAGCAGCCTTCGATTTCTTAACTTGCCCATTGGCACCATTAGGCTCCTCAAGATGAAGATTCTTAACACCTGCGACCAGCTTTGATGATGAACCATTAACAGTGCTTGTAGTGGAGGCAGCGATGGTTCCATCAGAACTGGCTTGTCTTTTCATCTTTGAAGAACCCCCTGATGTTGATGACGCTGATGCAGAAGTGGGAGTGGAGATAGAAGAAGAGGATGAGCTCCGTGATGAAACTCTGGACTTTCCTGTCGTTTGTGATGTAGTAGGTGCATGACTGTCTTTGTTATGTTTAAGAAGTTCTTTGGCTTTTAGTAACGAGTCTATCCAAGAGGTCGACTCATTGACCTTAAATCCAATACGAATATTGGAATCGATTCCTCCTTTCACTAGGACGTTGGTGTTATATGCACTCAAGAATATCAGCTTGTTAACATTCATTAGTTCCAAAATCAAGTAGCCTTCTTTTGAAACCTCATCAAATTCATAATCATACATTGAGACGTTTCTATTCGTTAATTTGATTTCTATTATTTTTGAGTAAAAGTCCAACGCTTGTAATTGGGTCGATGACTGAGGATTTTGTAATTTGAAATCAGAGTTAATTTCAAAAATTAATAATCTCGCCATTGATGTAATTAACAAAATACATGATTTCAGATTCTTATTCAAGCTTTGATAATTTTCTGTAATAACTTTGTTTAAAATAGCATCATCTAATGCTTCACCTTGCTGAACGAATTGATTAGCTTTATGAACCAATTCGGATTTAAAAATATTGTCCAATTTCAGTATATATTCATTTGCAACCAATTTATTAGTAATGGCTTTAGGGATCTGTTTATCAAGTAAAACAGGATTGATAACCTGTTGCTGTTGTTGTATTTTTTTCTGATACTGAGTATTAGTCAAATTCGTAGCTGTTTTTGTTCTGTTATGGAACATCAAATTACCAACAGCTCCAGCAGCACTGACGGCCTCAGAACTTGGTTGTGGTAACCCAAACATTTCAGTTATTGTTGGAGCTCCATTACTGGCCTTTCTAATTGCTGGTGTGTTCTTGATGGGTGGGGGTGTTTCTGATTCATAGGGTGGAGAAACTGGTGATTTTGGGGTGAATTTTTTTGTCTTGGTTATTGCTGTGTAATCGTTACCAGGAGTATTCAATGCTTCATAACTCTTATTCTGTTGCTGTTGTGCATTAGAGTCAATAGATGTGATAATAACTGACTCCGATGATTTTCTACTAAGTTTGCCAGAACTTAGAGACTCTGATGAACCAATTGATATTTGAGCGCTGGAACTTTTCGCTAGATTGCTATCATCACCATTGACAAATTGCAAGCTGTTCCGTCTTTTGAATATCTCTTCCTTGTTAGTCAATGCAGATGACTGAAGTTGAGATTGGGATTTTTGCCGCAGTTGTTGTGGTGGCGTCACTGTTGATGAAGAGGAACGTTGCTGAGACGACAACTTTGGAGACGAAGGAGATGATGGAAATCGTTTTTGAGGGGATGAAGGAGATGACGATGCAGATGACTTCGATGCTGCAATAGTCGCTACATTTATTGTTTTCTGAGTTTTGGCTAGTTGGTCTTCAATTTGTTTGTTCTTCTCGGCTAATCTATTCGATACCACTTTTTTCATTAATTGTGGATTGTTTTGAGCATTAATTATTTGTCTTTTCAATACTGATTGAGGCATTGATGACATTTTACTTGTTGGTTTCTCACCAGGTTGAACATAATATTGAGATGCAGGAGAAACATGACCTGTACTTGAATTAGAAGTGGTGGATGAGGTGAAATTAGTTGCAATCGGTGGAGGCTGGCGGGCTTGGATTAGGTTATACAAGACTGGATTATAAGCTTCTAGCTTTGGTGCCTTCTTCTTCCAGATCATATCTTTATTTGCCCAATTGACATCATGAAACCATTCTTGTTTTTTCAATGATTCAATAGTCAATCTTTTCTCCGGCTTTAAAACCAATAGATTTTCAACAATTGCTTTGATTTGAGGTGGAATGAAGTAATTTTTAGGAAATTCATAATCTAATGAGATAATTTTTTCAAAAGTCATATATTCAGTTTGCCCTTTGAATGGAGGTCTACCTGCAATCAACTGATACAAAATACAACCAATCGCCCACAGATCACACTCAAATCCACATATGTTATATTTCAATAATTCAGGAGACACATATTCGGCGGTTCCAACAAAGGAACCTGTTCTAGTTGAGCTACTTGAGTTTTCTCCAGAATCTTCTCCATCGGTTGTACTGGTACCATCACCATTGTTGTTAGCGTTACCGCTCAAATTCAAGTTAGGAGGGGGTAACAATTGATCTTCAGGTGATAGTATCTTAGCAGCACCAAAATCAGTCACCATTAATTTCCATTCATAATTCAATAATATGTTTTCAGGTTTCAGGTCTCGGTGTATGATACCTTTTGAATGTATGAAATCCACTGTGTCAATCAATTGAACCATGTAATATTTAGTGAGATTTTCACTCAAGGAGCCCAGCTTCCTGATCAATGAAAGTAATTCACCATTCTTAGCAAAATCTATAACAAAGTATAACGATTTCTCATCTTGAAATGTGTAGTATAACGTCACAATACCTGGATGTTTCCCCAATAAATTCAATGTATCTTTTTCTATACTAACGTATTTTCGCTTATTTTCTCGTTGGATATGAGATTTTGATAGAATCTTAATTGCATATGTTTTATGATTATGTATTGATATACCTTTGAAAACCTTGGAATATGATCCTTCACCAATACATTCTGCAAATTGGAAATCAACAACAGACTTTTTTCTGGTCATTGTATGCATATGTATGTGTGAGCTTGATTTGAAAATAATTTAGGATATTTAAGAGATGTTTATTTTGTGGCTTGTGGAATGAGTATTTAGTTTTGCAACTTTGGAATATAGTGTCTATTTGAATGTATATGAAAGACACTTATATGTTGTATAATGGCATAAACTCAAATAAAATTATGGGATGACAGATAGTAACCAAATCTGGCGTAGGTAAATATGGTTTTGCGTACAAAAATGAACTCTAGTATTGCCACACACTTTTGAAAGATATACAAGCACAATCTATTATCTGTTGTTTGGTATTGGACCTTCAATCACTCTGCGATATCTGTGGAAATCACGAAAGTTCAAAAATTGGTGTCGAATCAATCGAGAACAATGAGACAAGGAGTACTTTCCACAATACCGAGCGAATTGGCAGGGGACAACACTAGTTCGAATCAGTATTTGACTGATATATCTAGATGGAAAGTGTGATAAATCACTAATGGAATTAAATAAACAAATTTTCCGGTGTTTGACGACTTTAACTTCAATTGACTTTTGTGTCTTTTAAGTCTCTCGTGTCTGTCTTGAGGTCCCTTATATTTTTGAAGTTTAGTCTCAGACAGCAAGCACCTCTGCGAAATCAAGACGACTCACAGCAAGTGAACACGTTTGTATTTTGGCAGACAGGACGTAGCCCGCTATTCAAACTTTAAATAGGAAATGGGTTCTCTACTTTTTCACAATAAGGTATTGTATCTAATTACATTGGGAGAAGGGAATTATATATGGAAGAGTAGAAAGTAGTTGATTGAAAGGTAATTTACAGGCCTCCTAACAATCTGGTGATGTCGTCAACACCATTGACTTTTGTAGCTTCGAGTTTAGCCTTGACCACTTCAACAACATCTTCAAGGTCAATAAGTTCACCATCATCGCCTTCGTTACCAGTTCCCAACACCTTAACTCTAACTTTACCTTGAGGGTACTCCTCTTTACCTAAAATGACACCAATTGGGCAACCAGACTTTTCAGCAGCTTCGAATTGCTTTCTTGGGTTAGCTTTCACTTTATATAAGTATTCAGTTTCAATTCCAGCTTTCCATAATTTAGAAGCAACGGACATTCTTTCAGGTAAGAAGCCGGTCCATCCTTCACCACCGCCAAAAGCCATAATGTAAACTTGTGTAGAAGTTGGTCTGATCTTTTCCACCAACTCTAATCTTTGTCTAATCAATGAGAAAATTCTTTCAACACCGAATGAGATACCAACACATGGAATGGAAGGGGCTTTCTTACCTTTAGAGTTTGATCCTAAGAACATGCCAACTAATTTGTCGTATCTACCACCAGCAGCAATAGAACCAACACCAACATACTCTGAAGCATCTTCTTCTTCGGAAGTAGCCTTAGCTTTAGCCTTCTTTTCAGCTGCATCTTTAGGTGGAGAAGATTGAGCAGTGACAGCTTCGTAGATGACACCAGTGTAGTAGTCTAATCCTCTGGCCAATGACATATCAAATGAAATATATGAATCAACTTCAAAAGCTTCCAAGTATCCAGCCATTAATCTGATTTCCTCAATACCTGCTTTAGCTGACTCATTAGCAAGTAGTTCTTCGTTCCCACTTAATAACTCTAGCACTTCTCTAATTGAACCGTTCAATTTGACAAACTCTCCAATCTTATCAGCAACCTCCTCAGGCTGATTTTTTTCTTCGCACATTTCCTTCTTCACAGCTTCCCATGGTAATTTATCTAATTTATCAACGGCAGATGAGACTTTTCTAACATCTTCATCTTTAACACCGCACACTTGGAAAATACCATCCAAGATCTTTCTGTGGTTCAATTTAACTTTAAACTCCTTAATACCTAATCCAGTCAAGCCTGAAATCAAAACATTCATAATTTCAGCATCAGGAACCATTAGATCGTAATTACCAGCAATATCAAAATCACATTGGTAAAATTCTCTCATTCTACCTTTAGTCATTGCCGGTTGATCTCTTCTATACACCTTAGCAACGTGGTATCTCTTGATAGATGAAATACCGTTCATGGCAACGTATCTAGCAAATGGGACGGTTAAATCGTATCTTAATGAAGTTAATTCACCACCTTGATCTTCCAAGTTATAAATCAATTTGGAGTCTTCACCATATTTACCGGCTAATATTTCTCTCAACTCAAAAACGGGAGTGTCAATGGTAACACCACCGTGTGACTTGAATAATGAGGTTAAACTATTAAAAATGGCTTCTCTAATGACCATATCCTTATCAGCCCAATCTTTGGTACCTTTTGGAACTTTCAAGGTGAATGATTGTTGTTCCTTCTTATTTTTCTTTGAAGAACCAGCAGCTGGAGCAACAGCCGCAGCAACTGGAGAAGTGGCTTCTTGTTTGTTTGTGGATGAATCGGTGGACATTCTACGAATTGGCGCTTTTATAGTTGTTGAGTACGAGGGATTGAGAACGGTTAAAAAACTTCTTTTGATTAATTGACTTGAGTATCTGTGTAGCATATACAATTAGCGTCGTCTATAGAGTATGTCTCGTCTCAAGACTATTCAGTGACTTGCGTAAATTTCAAAACGATTCTTATTTGAAACGTTTCGTATGTTTCTATCTTTGGAACTAAAAGCGATTAAATATTTGAGTTTGCTGGGCCAAGAAGTCATAATTCTTGATATCGAATTAGACTCTTCAAGTCCCTCCCCACTGCAATGAGTTTAGTAAATTTTTTTTTTCAAATGTTCGTCAATTAAAATTGGAAGGATCGATAGTCGCATCGACGTTGTACACGCAATTTTATATAGCGAGCTAGCTAGAACCAAGGTGATTGACTGATTAATTCTTCTATACACATTCAATTATAGTGAGATATTAAAAACATAAAAGAGTCGGGACCTGATTCGGTAAAACAAGCATAAGGAGATAGGCAATACAGAGCTACGAATAAAAAACACACAAGAAACAAAGATCTAAATAATACACGTAAAAATAGCAAATGTAATAACAGATAAAATCACAACAACTTCAAGTAAACTTTTATTTGAATTTTTCAATAATGTAAGCTTCTCCATTTTCTTCGTATTCATCCTTACTAATAAACATGTTTTCAAAATCACCAACAGAAGAAGAGGTTAATATGTTTGCACCGACCCACGCATCGTAATGTCTTTCGATTGGATCTGAAGAGATATATGTTCTAATAGAGTAATCAGGAATCAATCTGGCTAAATCTTGAATGACTCTATGTTCTAAGTTTGGAATATGAGTTAATGAGCCTTGGAAAACAATATTACCTAATAATGCAACATATAACGCAGTTGAACCCTCCAAAGATTTCATTGAGGTTAAAATAGATGTACTTAAACCTTCAGAATCCTCAGAAATGGTAATTCCATTAGGTAATGGGAACGCAGTTGGCCTGAATAATGGCTCTGAAAGCTTATATTGATCAATACCAATGTCTCTGATTAACTTTCTATTTGGCAATTCGTAATTCTTGGTATCTGATTGAGCGTGTGTGTCGTATTGATGTTGAGAATAAGTTGATTGAGGTATCTCGGTTTGATCGACTTGAACAGGATAAGCTGAGGCCTGTAATATACAATCTTTAAATTCTTTCAAAGTGGTTGCTATTTGATAGGTTTTGAAAGACTCGCTCAATGTAGTAGAGCTTTTTCTAAATAATTTCGGTAAAAGTAATTCATCATTTGATTCATTTGGAAATTTCGATTTGATGTACTCTAAAGTGAACAAATTCAAAAATTCCCCTCCAAATTTTGTATGTAAGATACCTTTCGATAAAACTTTACCATTATTGATTGGAGTGACACTTATCAAATCGTCATCAATATCAACTATAATCGAAGATGAAGGTTTTGAAACGGCAAAGGATGTACACAACTGTCTTTTCAAAATCGAAAAAGTAGGAACGTGTAGTTCTTTGAATGCAACTTGACATGCCTTAATCTTATTCTTTTTGGAACTCCAAGCATTTTCAGTGATAATCAATGGCAATTCTTCTGAATTCACATTCAACTTTTTATAGATGTATTTCCAAAGCTCCGTCAATGCCTCCCAGTTGTAAACTAAACCTTCACTGAAAATGGTAAATATCTGATTTTCTGGGTACTCATCTATCTCATCACCAAATATATACTCACCACTTTCAGCAGATTGTCTTGAATAAATTGAAGGAAGTGATAAAGTAGGTGTATCAAAAGTGGATAACCCAGCTCTCGTTACAGTCGAGTTGGAGTCTATTATAACTGACGGGAAATCTATTTCCATTGTTCAAACGCGTGCCTATCTATCTATCTAGAGCAAAATCACGGAATAGATGTACTATGACTAGTATAGTTATAGCAAACTCCACACTTACCATGTCAAGTAGTTCTGTAAACACTTATAATCGAGACTCAAAACAAACAATAAATTTGTAGCGAAATTCCACCACAGAAGTTGTTGCTTTTCGAGGCGAGTGTACTTTACTTTGAGATTTAGGCCTTCGCGTACGTATAGTTGATTAAATATGTTTCACTGAATACACACACACACACAAACATATGCGTATTTTTGTATACTAACTAGTTATACAGCTCCTTAGTACCACCCATAGACAGTTAGTAAACACAAAATGGCAAATGCAGCTAAAAAGCAAGATTACGAGAAGTTGAAAAAGAGATTAAAGGAGTCGTTGAGTAAGAAGAAAGAACTTGAGAAGAGCCTTACCAAGCTTGAAGAAGATATATTCAACAAAGAAACCAAATACTTATCAGATGGTATAAATCACGGCAATATAATCAAAGGTTTTGAGAACTTCACAAAGAACGTTTCCTCCTCATCATCTGGAAGGACCAAAAAGATACAATTTACAGATGAAGATCGTATATTTTCCTTGAGTTCAGCAACTTACGTTAGACATTTAAAGAAGATCAACAATGGAACGGTAACTGGGTCACTGAATTCTTCAGTAGCGTTGCTGGATGATGACGCAGACGATGCACTGGATAGTGAAAATAACACTACTCCGAGAAAGAAGAAATGAATCCCCATCTAGGTGTTGAAATTTGATTACTTTCTTACCGACGAAAGAGCCCTTATTGACTGATATGGGAAATGGTTCCCAAATAGCTTGCAGATTGATGTACATCACAGTCGAGAGATATTAATACCCTGAGTGAAATTTCATAAGTTACTGAGTATCAGGCCTAATGTAGTTGACTGAAAGGGTCATTAATGACGAGTGGTGCTTGCTCATTCGACTCCCATAAGTTACATGCCTCCTGTATTTTTGAGACCCCATGTATAAAACTTATTTAATAATACTTATTATTTAGTATTTAATATTTATTGTATATAATATGATCATGTATACCTTCCCCTTATATTCTCACCTGATCTTGTAACCTCACACATACAACCAAGTTGTAGCTAATACCTTTTTGTTCATCAGAAAATGGAGATTTCTGTCTGTCTATAAGTCTCACGCATCAAGTTCTCATAGTCTGGGGCCTGGACAGGACCCTTACAAGGCAAAACAAGCTTAAAAAAAAAAAATCCAAAAAAAAAACAAGGCACTATTGCAAAAAAAAAAAACTTATCATAAAGATCCTAGAGATTACTTTTTATTGGGATTTTTTCATGCCATCAACCAATCACAAGCAATGAGGCTAACAGCAGAAGAAATAGCTAGACTACAATCTAACCCAGCGAATATTAGAAACATATGTATTTTAGCCCACGTTGATCATGGTAAGACCTCACTATCTGACTCATTACTTGCCTCCAATGGTATAATATCACAAAGAATGGCAGGTAAAGTGAAATATTTAGATTCAAGACCTGATGAGCAACTGAGAGGTATTACTATGGAATCATCTGCAATTTCCTTGTACTTCAAGACTGTGAAACGAGCACAGGCAACAGATATCAAAAATGAAGATAACGATCAACAAGAATCTCAACCAATAATCAATGAACATCTGATCAACTTGATTGACTCACCAGGTCATATTGATTTTTCATCCGAAGTCAGTACAGCTTCCAGATTATGTGATGGTGCAGTTGTTTTAGTTGATGTTGTGGAAGGTGTTTGTTCACAAACCATTACAGTGTTGAGACAAGCATGGGTTGATAAATTGAAACCAATATTGGTATTGAACAAGATTGATAGGTTGATTACTGAATTACAAATGACTTCTTTGGAGGCTTATACACATTTAAATAAAGTTGTTGAGCAAGTGAATTCTGTTATTGGTTCATTTTTTGCTGGTGAAAGAATGCAAGATGATATGCTATGGAGAGAAAGACAAGAAAAGGGGTCTACTGAAGAATTTGTTGAGAAAGATGATGAAGATATTTATTTTTCTCCGGAAAAGAACAACGTTATTTTTGCTTCAGCAATTGATGGTTGGGGATTCAATATTGCTCAATTTGCTGTGCTGTATGAAAAGAAGCTAGGCGTTAAGAGAGAAAATTTACAAAGATGCTTATGGGGTGATTATTATTTCGATCCAAAAACAAAGAAAGTCATAACTTCCAAGTTACTCAAAGGTAGAAACTTGAAACCGTTATTTGTAACATTTGTCTTGGATAGTATCTGGCACATTTACGATTCATGTTTACTTAATAGAGACCAGGAGAAGCTTGAAAAAATTGTCAAGTCGTTAAACATCAAGATTCAGCCTAGAGATTTAAGATCTAAAGATACCAAACAACTACTCAACTCTGTATTCACTCAATGGTTACCTGTGTCAAACGCAGTCCTGCTAACTGTCATTGATAAATTACCTTCTCCTCTAACTTCTCAAAAGGAAAGAATTCCACATATTTTAGAGTCTGTTCCAAGTACCAATGTTATCGACCAAACTTTGATAAAAGACATGCTATCATGCAAACCAGATGGTTTAGTTAGTTGCTATGTTTCTAAGATGGTTTCAGTACCTGAGGATGAGTTACCTCAAAACCAAAGACAAGCAATGTCTCAAGATGAGATGTTCGAAAGAGGGAGATTAGCAAGATTAGCCGCAGCAAAGGCAGCAGAATCTGCCATGAAATTGGAGGAGAAGAAAACAGAAGAGCAAGTAACAGATGATGAGGATGAACAAAGCAATGAAGATATTTCGAAAAGCGCAAAGAGTCATGATGAATTTGCTGTTTTTGGAGGTAACAGTGGAAATGCTCCCGATGAATTAGAATGGGAGTATGAAGAGGAAGAAGAAGAGGAAGAATTGATAGAGATTAAAAAAGAAGTTTTGATTGGATTTTCAAGAATTTATAGTGGTACTATTGAAGTTGGTCAAGAGCTAACTGTTTTACAACCTAAATTTGATCCGATGTATCCAGATAGACATACATCGACAATTACAGTCACTGGATTATATTTATTGATGGGTAGAGATTTAGTCGCTTTGGAAAAAGTTCCACCGGGAAACATAGTTGGAATTGTCGGATTAGGAGGCCATATTCTTAAAAGTGGTACTTTAGTGACCCCTGGAATAGTTGGTGCTAATTTGGCTGGTGTTAATTTGAATGCTCCACCTATTGTTAAAGTTGCATTAGAACCGGTTAATCCAACTCATATGGATAGACTTATTAGAGGTTTGGAGTTATTAAATCAAGCTGATCCTTGTGTTCAAACATTTGTTCAGGATACGGGTGAGCTTATCCTCGCAACTGCTGGTGAATTACATCTGGAAAGATGTTTGAAAGATTTAAAAGAAAGATTTGCAGGGATAGAAATTACTGCATCAAAGCCTGACATCCCATTTAGAGAAACTATTGTGGCTAATAGTGACCTGAATCCTGCTAAAGACACTGCATTAGGAAGAGGCGTTTGCCAAGTTACTCTAGGTAAATACATATTAACTTTGGAGACTAGACCTTTGGACGATGTGGTCACACAATTCTTGTTGAATAACCATACAACGATTTCAAAAATTGTTAAATATGGAACATCAAATGAAGACGAGTTGAGAGAAATCATAAATAAGAAAGATCAAGAAGAAGTAGATGTTGACGAAGATGATGAAGAGCAAGATATTGCTACATCATCCGGAAACAATCTATTGACATCTGAACAATTCAAGACTCAACTGAATGAGGCATTAGAGTCAACTAATAATTTGAAACTTAAAGATAATATTAATTGGTCCAACCTTGTTGAAAAAATCTCAGCTTTTGGTCCTAAAAGAATTGGCCCAAACATTTTATTTGATTCGACGACCGATAATAAAATAAGAAAAATTTTCGATTCGGAAAGTAGCAAATCAAACAGATTTGAATTTGAAGATAGTTTATTACAAGGTTTCCAATTATCTTGTTTTGAAGGACCTTTGGCAGCTGAGCCTACTCAATCATTAGCAGTGTTTATTAAATCTATTGAAACGGTTGAAAATCACGATAATGTTGTGAGTGTTCCTAATCTGTCAGGAAGATTCATCTCAAGCACGAAAGATTTAATACATAAAGGATTTCTAGATTGGTCTCCAAGACTAATGTTAGCCATGTATTCATGTGATATTCAAGCATCAGCCGAAGTATTGGGTAAAGTGTATGCCGTCGTTCAAAGAAGAAAAGGTACAGTTGTAAATGAGGAGATGAAGGAAGGCACACCATTTTTTACAGTTACAGCCAAAATCCCAGTTATTGAAGCCTTTGGATTCAGTGAAGAAATCAGAAAGAAAACGTCAGGAGCAGCATCACCACAATTGATATTCACTGGCTTTGAAACGGTTGACGAGGATCCATTCTGGGTTCCTACTACGGAAGAAGAATTAGAAGAATTGGGTGAGTTTGCTGAGAGAGCAAATGTTGCTAGAAAGTATATGAACGGAATAAGAAAGAAGAAAGGTTTGTTTGTGGATGAGAAAGTGATTCAAAATGCAGAGAAACAAAGAACATTGAAAAAGGACTGAACATCGGCGCGTCGATCGACGGACTGGGCTGTACATTTAAAAATTTATATAACTAGAGAAAGCACATAACACAATTAATAAGTCTGAAAAATATAAAATTGTAATCAAACTCTTTTTGAAAGCAGATATTTTTGATAACATTCTTGATCATTTGGATTGAGTCACTTCCCCAAAGCTAAAACCACACATAATACACATACACACAGAGAGACAGAATATGGGTCTTTTTTCATCATCGTCATCAGAACCACGAACAAACCCAGAGCCACCAAACAGAGGCAAGCGTGAAAAGTGTTGGCAAGCAAGAGACTTATATTTCGGATGTTTAGACAGAATTGAGGTTGTTAATCCATTAGATCCACAACACAAAAAGAAAATTGATAGTAATTGCCATCGTGAAGATTTAAAGTTCCAGCAGGATTGTGTTGCCTCTTGGGTGAAGTATTTCAAAGAGAAACGTCCGTTTGACATTAAGAAAGAACGCCTTTTGAAACAGGCAGCTGAAGAGAATGCAGAGATTATTCAATTAGGTGGAGGTTCGAAGAAGTAACTGCTGCTTAAAGGTTCATTAAATTCATGTTTATAAAGGAAGATGCGTGAAGAGGACAGGTGGTTGTATTCCCTAAAATATTCTACATCTGATGCTCATAAGTTCATAAGTTTGTATATAGTTTGTTGATATATCTGATAATTTAATTAATTATTTATTCATTAATTATTTTGCGAATAATTCGTACAAAGAATCTAATTTAATCGATTGTGAAACCTAGTAACATTAAAAGTTTAAAGACCTTGATTCATTCATTTATTTATTCAGATAAATGATTTTTTCTATTTCCAGTTCTAACAAATCTTCTTAATTGGCATTCAACATCACCATCTTTATCATCTAATGTACTTAATTTAATTTCAAATAATCTCATTTATTTGTTCTTCAGTGGGTTTTAAGCTCTGAATAAGCCTGTAGGTATCGATCAACATACAATAGATTAAATGTTTCAGATATGTATGATGGTCTGTTAGGTTACGACATTCTATTAGAAACTTTTAACACTACCATTACTTTTAAAAATGCATAGTCTCACATAAATCTAGACATTGAAAAGGCGAAGGCTGCGGATGTGCTCACATGAATAAATAGATATATTATATTATATTATATACTGTATCATATCAAATGGAAGTGCCGGATACAAACCAGTACCAATCATCCAAAATGGATTTGGTCTTGATCCGAGTCATGTGAATGAGAATGAGAATACGTGTGATCCGGAGTTTCATGCTAAAGTGTATAATCAGAGTTTCGACAATTTGCATCACCACTGGAAAATAAACACTCACGTCCCAATTTCTCTGGATCTGAATCTGGGGAGAAATATAGCTATTCTTCGTCTTCTTCATCATCATGGCTATTATCATCAATACTTTTGTAGTCTTATCTTATTGTATCAGCGTGGGTGATGAACGCTTGGACCCGTACTCCTCTGGATCGAAATAACATTCTTCCTCGTACTCTTCATCGTCATGACTATGATCATGGTCGTATGTTACAGTATCATTGTTTGAGTAGAGCTCAGGTTCCGACGACGCTTGAAGATATGGATGCTGCTGTTGATTTGGATGAGTACGCGGATGCGAATGTGAATGTTGTTGATGAGGATATTGATGATGGTGTTGTTGCTGTTGCTGCTGATGCTGATGTGGGTGGGAGTGCAAATGTTGATGATTATGATCATGATCATGATCATGATTTCTTCTGTTTTGTCTCGCTCTATGAAATTCCATCATTTTTCGTTCTTCCTGTTGCATTATTTTCCTATTGAACCATTTAATCAAATGAATTGGTTTTTCTCCGTAAACTTGCTCAAATTCACAAAATTGACAAATCCATGATGAAGTAGGGTCTCCGTTTTTCGAAGGATTTAGCTGTCTTACTTCGGGATTGCCTTTTGAGTGCGTTTTGGAATTCACCTTTGATTTCTTCTTCTTTTGTTTTGTTGTTGAATTGTCTGCTGTTGCTGCTGATAGGGGAAGTGTGTTGTTATTGTCACTACTAGTGTTGTCAGTATTCCTATCACCAAGTCTCGCGGATTGCATCTTAATATCATTCATTGAAATATCTATCTGCTGAGCATTAAATTGATCATTTCCGTTCAAATCTTCGAAAAGATTTTTCTCAATTGATGACGCTAATTGATCCGCAAAAGCTTGATTTATCTCTTGGTCTGGAAAAATATTAGGATCTGGATTAAAATCCTGTAAGGCCTTCATTAGTTGAAGGTTGATTTCTTGTTTGAGTTCATTGTTCTCACCTGTGACTATTAATTCACCATTTTGATCATATTCGAGAGTCACTTCGCATTCTGCTGGGTCTTTACGAATTGATTTCGCTGATTTCGCTAATCGAGCAGATCTCGTAGTATTGTGTACTCTTGATGCTGCTGATTTTGTTTGTACTGGTCTATGCGCCTTTTCTATACTGTGTTTTCTTGATCTTGTTTCTGCTCTTCGTTTCTGCTCTTCTATCGAACTGTCGAGGTCCCCGCTTGTCTCAGTCGCCTTTGATCTCGTTTTTGCATCTCGTTCAGCCAATTGTTTTTCCTTGATCAGAGTTCCTTTATTTTTGATCCTGGAAATCAAATTATGCCTTTGAGCATCTGTCAGTATCGGCTGTACTTTCTCAAACATTTCTATATAAGATTGTCTTAATTTCTTTTTCATGGGTGGCTCTATATCAACTCCCTTTCTGGCCATGTATTGTATTTGTGTTTCTTGTGCAGTACGGTAATTTTGGATATTGATTAGATTTTCCTTGAAATCAAGTCTAAGTGAGTCATAACGTATCATAAATCTGATCATATCTTTTTGATAATGAGCAGAATCTTTGCGAGGATCGACTTTGAAGCTTTCTGTATTCAAAAGTATCCCTTCGTCTCCTGTATATGTCTCAACAAAATAAAGAATCGAGTTAATGACTGAATCAGATATACCTGGAACGTTATAATTAACTAAGTATTCCAAGTAGAAATAAAAAGCGTCAAAGTCTGGCAAGTCAAGCATACAAAATTCATGAGGATGATCAAATTCTTCCATAAAGTTATGGGTAGGACTAGCCTCTGGTAAGTCAACATCGCCTATTATAACGGAATCAATAAATGTATCACCAATATAGTTTACTGGGGTGACTTTTAAAGTTTGATGCAGATCATAATCAGTATCATCAAATTCGAACTGCGATTCATGGTCATAACTCTCACTATCATCATCAAAGTACACATCTTCGGATATATCTGTAGGAATTGTAGATTTATAGGAGAGATCAATGCCAATCTCATTCAAACATTCATCTCTGGCAATAGTTCTCATATCAGTCGGAAATTTGATATCCAATCCAGCCACTTTGTAAGTGAAAACATCGGGAATCTTTATATCCGATTTGGAAATGGACTCTTCATTAAGGCTACTCGTATTCTTCAGCAGTTTGGAATTTCGTAGTTGTGTCTGTTGTTTTGATTTTTCGTCTCTAATGGCAACTAATGTTTCTTTCAACGTTTGATCGTATAGTTCAATTTTCTTCCGTATATCCAGAAAATCATTGGATGGGAAAGGAGTGAAATTGTGCTGGCCTTCGATTGTATTGTTCTTCGATACACCTGACATTCTCGCGGATAGAATCTGTTCTAACTTTTCCGTATCTGATAACTTATTGAAGACATTTAAGCTTGTAGTCATTGCAAAGTGGCTAGTATTATATGTGTATGAGATATATTTGGAAGTGAGGAGGATGCCATGCAGAAGTATACCCAAACAAAATAAAAAAAACTGATCCTCAACTAAACTAACTAGATAACTAAATATCTAAATGATTAAATAATAAACAAAATGACTAGTTAACAACCAGATAATATGTACTTTAGCAGAGAAAACACACCAAAAGAATACCTACTTACCCAAAACAAAACCAATCCTATCTTTCTGTTAAACAGCTATACCAATCTCAAATTTTTCATGGGTGGATCTGATGACATAATTGATTAGCCAATCTGATCTCTAAAACGTTCTCGGGCTGTGCTCAACGATTCTTGCAGCTCAGCTTGTCGCTGAGCAAAGAGACCTTCACAGAGGGCGACGATGTGACTATGGAGGTCGGTATCGTTATCGTTGTTACTCTTTTTATCGTCTTCGTCATTGGATGAAATGGTATTGGCAATGGTGGTATCATCTGAAGTAGTTGTATTTTGGATGCTAATGCTAGAACCAACCTCAGAATCACCGACCGTCAGACTCTCAAATTGCCTCTTTGTTAAGCTCTCGCTGATCAACCCATGCTCAATCAACAAATTATTGATCAATGCCAGCAACTGCTCTTCGTTCAACTTCAGTTGTTGTTCATCTTCAACACTGTCACGTTTGATTAACGGATGTTTCAAGAACTTTTGTAGTATAATGCTGAGTTTGAACTCTTTGCCTGATGGTGAATTAATCGCTGCGAATAGCAATTGACTGAGAAGGAGTAGTGTTTGGGTTGTGTATGATGAAGGGGATACTATGTTTATCTCAATACTCATAATGTGTGTATATTTTTGTGTAATATGTTTTCAGACATATTTTGTAGATTGTATACCAACAAAGATTGGAACAAAAAGAATCACCAAGAACAGAGAACGAAGAACAAAATTATTTATTTTGGGATTTTGGCTTTTTTGTTTACAATTTCCTAATGCGAACTCAATTAATTTATTTCACTCCGGTATTTAGTATAGTATATGTTACATGTATACTATGACACTAAATCATAGAGCTACTTAGTTGACCTTTATTCATTAGACCCTAATTACTCACCACACACTTAGTAGTTACGATCTAACATAATTTACATCCCAATGCCATGCATCGCAACAATTATGGTGATGATGACTTTCTATCCTCATTTCAATCTTTGAATATCCATACAAACAATAACAATGGCCCATCATTGAAAAGAGAACGAGAAACAAGTTTTTCAGAAGATGATACAACCTCGTTTGATCATACCACATTTTCCACATTCTCAACAAACACTCCTATCACACAACGACTCTCTTCATTGAATATCGACTCCCAAGTCCAGTTTTCTTCTCGTATACCTACAAGATCTGTTTCTTCTAAGAATTTGAATGTTAACAACTATGCTGCCAATATAACTATGTCTACAAATGCAGATCTCAGCAATACTAGCATATCTTCTAACTCATCCAAACTACCATTATTACTAAATACAAAGTCCATAGTTACGTCGAAAATACCGTCATCTCAATTGATACATCAGAACTTAAATGTTAGAAAAGTTAGACAACAGCAGCAAAATCATCAACAGCATCAACAACAGCATCAACAACAGCATCAACAACAGCATCAACAACAGCATCAACAACAGCAACAGCAACATCAACAGCAACAACAACAGCAACATCAACAGCAACAACAACAGCAACAGCAACAGCAACAACAACAGCAACAACAACAAAAGGTTCCTCATGTATCGACTAGAAGATACCACAGTGATTCAAGCCCCATTAAACAGAATAGGTTTGTTTCCAGTAATTTTCATGTCAACATCCAACCATCCCCTAAAAGATTACCTTCATCGACTACGCTCAATTTGAATCAACCTATAAAAAAACAAATTGGGCGAATTCCCTCATCATCGATATCGACTAATAGATCATTAAGATCTTCAAGCTTGAATCAAAATCAAAGTCATGTTCAATTACCTTCATATCTAAAACCTACCAATTCCTCTCTAAATAAAAGTTCAAAAAATCAAGGTAAAGAAAACGAAACTCCACTTTACACAAGCAGAACACAAAGAAATCCCGATAGTAAACCATCCGGCAAGAAAACGAGGATTAGATCAATGGATTTTACCACAAGTTATTCAACTTCAAAGCCTACATTGAAACCAACCTATCCTTCAATCATCGAATCTCCCAATAGACCTACTACCACAAGAATAACTAGGGCTTCATCATCTTACAGTATTGATCCATATAAGACAAGGCTTACTGTTCACTCGAATATAATATCAACTCATGAGCAGTTGTATCTGTTAATCATATCAAATCCAGAAAAATCGCGAAATTTTAGCAACTACCTATTATCAATGGACCCTCATTTCGAACCTTCATTGGCCTATAATTCATCTGATCTGATCATTAGAAGACCTGATTTATTTTCAAACTTGACCGTGTTTGAGCGTGGAGAGATATTAAAAAAACAATCAATTTACTTTACTGGAAACAATAAAGCGTTAAAGAAGGGCTTCAACAATGATGATACCGCCACTCTTACAAATAATTTCAATAAGAATTTTGGTTTTGATAATATTGATAAGAACTATAAGTGTGTTATTGGAGATCATATCAATTACAGGTACGAAATTATAGATATATTAGGTAAAGGGTCATTTGGATCAGTCATATCTGCTAAGGATTACAAAGACGGTAGCATTGTCGCAATTAAAATAATAAAAAATGAAATGGAATGGTCATTGCAGGCCATTAATGAGATCAAATTTCTAAAGAAACTAAACCTGAACAATACCAGAAATAACGATAACATTATGAAATATTACGAGCATTTCAATTTCAGATCTCATATCTGTATAGTAACGGAGCTGTTATCAATTAATTTATTTGAACTGATTGAAATCAACAAATTTAAAGGATTTTCTTTGCAACTAGTGAAAACATTCACAAAAGATATCATAACAGGGTTACAATATATTCATCACTCTGGACTAATTCACTGTGACTTGAAGCCGGAAAATTTAATGATGTCCTATTCACCACAAAATCAAACTTTTCAAATCAAGATTATTGATTTTGGCTCATCATGTCCTATAGATGAACTCAGCTTCTCTTATTTACAGTCCCGATTCTATAGAGCCCCAGAAGTGACACTTGGAGCACGATATGATCAAAAGATTGATATATGGTCAGTTGCTACAATATCGTACGAGTTGTTCACAGGCGAACCATTACTTCAGGTGAATGACGAATATGAGTTATTGAATGAAATCTTAGCCTATTTTGGACCTCCTTCGAGAAACTATGTGCTAGGACTAAGAGTCGAGTTGAATGAGCTGGGACCAATTTGGAATCAGAGCAGCTCCACTCTTACTGGTTCGACCGGTCATGATCAAGAGATTAATTATGATACTCTGCTTTGGAAAAGTTTTAACTCGGACGGATTGATCAATTTGAGCTATTTATCCTACAAGAAACCCAGCTTGAAGTTCAGACCATCCATCAAGAGTATAAGACAGCAGTTACTTAGGTTCAGTAGTGGCCGTGGTGAAGGAAATAACAGTGAAGCTAATATTGATTCCTTTGTTGGGTTCTTAGAAAGCTGTTTTATTTGGAATAAAGTTAAAAGGATTGATTGTGATAGATTGTTGAACAGTGAATTTTTGAGGTAATTTTGATGAGGAAACAAAAAAGCCATTTTATAATTATAGACTGTTAAGTTATGTATCAATAATGAAGAAACGAAATTAAAGGCACATTGCACATTTTTGGGTAGTTGATAGTGAGATCACCCCTTTTTTTGTAGGTGTAGAGATGCGAAAAAAGAAGCAATGTCAGGAATCGTTATCGTTTTGATTCATTTCCTTATTAAAGTAGGCTCATTTCTCAATCTTCCAAAAGTTGTCAATTTTTGTGAAAACGTCATATATAGGTATCAAATTCAAACCAGCTCAAAAATGTCATCTGGTAGTGATAGCTCCTTAAGGAGTCGAGGAATGGCAACTACTAGGAAGTTAGCAGTAAATGCCATATCTGAACTCCATAACAGATCAAATAATTATATAGCAAATAACAAGAGAAGACAACAGCAGCAACATCAATTGCAAGGATCAGATAGTGATGCTAAGTCAGTGTCATCAAATGCTGCATCAGACGGATTGATCTCAGGTGGTCCGCCGCCATTGCCTGCTGATGAGAGAGGAAAGAGGGCCGCTTTGGCAGCAGTTATATCAACTTTGTCTTCAATAGGATTAGATAAATTGGGCTCTGCAAATGAGGCTGAATTATCGAACCAATTACAACATAGTTTGTCTGACGAAGGTGGTGAAAATGGCGAGAAAGTTCATTTTATGGACAAGTTGGTCAATCTAATGGTTGATAATCTATCAGGACATTCAAAGTATCAACATGATGATCGAATTAATTTATTGAAAAAAAGACTGAAAGATAAACATCGTGCTGAAAAGCCACCATTGACTATAAGCAAGTTGACGTCAAATTTTAAGAAATTGAGTTCAAAAATGGATGTTCTTTTCAGGTTGCAGTATTATGTGATACATATCATATCTTGGGATAAACCTAGTTTAACTTTAACTTTTCTCATATGTTATACATGGGGATGCATGTACCCTTATTTATTCTTGGTTTATCCATTTATTTACTTGATATCAGTGATGATGATTCCCAATTATTTGTTTAGACATCCTTTACAAAAACCAGACATACTGCCAACCAGGTTAAGAGGTGATTTGAACATCTTTGGCTTTTTGAAAGATGATAACGAGTGGGAGTTCAATAAGAAAGAGTTGGACTCATTCAGAAACAAACTTTTCGAAGAAATGCTGAATAACTATGATACTAAGGGTACACATGATGAAGATTTGGTTTCTGTTAGTTCAATAAACTCATCAGATTCCGAGTTAGAAGATACTGGTGCCAGCGGTGGTGCTAATTCATTATTATATGATATGATGACTGGTGACAGCAAAACTAATCTCTTGTTCAAAGTCATTATGGAGGAAGATAGTTCTGTCAAGAACTTTGAAGAACCTGGATCACTTGAAACAGGTACTACTGTGCCTTCGAAAAAGGGTGGAATGATCAATAAAGTCAAATTATTAATCAATATGAGAGATTTACAAAATTTGACTACTGATGTCATCCAAGCGATGGAAAGTTTTGAAAGTTTGGTTTATGAATACTGTTCATTCAAGGACGAGAAAAAATCAACGAGATTGATTTTCAATGTTTTATTTTTAGTTTTTGTTATCATGGTGTTGGGACCTTATATACCATGGAGATTGATTATAATCGTTTCACTCTGGGTGGCTCTATTGATGAATCATCCAAAACGGGCAGAATTTTTGAAGCAGTTTGCCAAACCATCCGACGAAGAACAGGACCCGAATAAGAAAAATTATACGGAGAGAAATGATAAGAAAACTGTTAGGCAAATCAAATTAGAAAAACGATTAAAAGATCTTACGAGTTTGATTGTGGATGATTTCAACCAACATCGATTTGTGGAAGTCTTTGCGATTGAAAGACAAGACATAATCAACCCTCAAATCTACGAACCATACCTGTATTCTCCATTTGTTTTCAACCAATCAGACGAAAAAAGAATGCAGAGAAAAAAACCTAAGGGTACTACTAATCTACGAGAAATCCAGCCACCGTCACCAACCTGGAAGTTCGTCGATGATGATGAAGATGGGTGGATCGTGGACTTCAACGCTGAAAACTGGTGTATAGAGAAAAATGTGGTTGACGAAACCCATGTTGAGAACGAATGGGCATACGATCTTAATGGGGAGTTCAGAAGAAAACGGTTGACTAAAGAAGTGATCAGGTTCAATAGACCTGTTAAAAACGGCTGAGAAAGGAACGCAGCTGAAATTTATTTATTTTACGCTTTATTGTACGTGTATATGACATATTTACAAATATTAATGAAAATTATGAATATTATCTTCTATATTTTTCAAGTCCTTGAACACTGTTGATATTAGTCATCACTAACCATACCATCAAACAACCTCCTAAAACATTCATTCCGTGGATTATTAAAGTGATCATATGGACTAACTTTGGGTAATATATCCCCACATAAATTACAGAAATAATTCAAGCATCTAGTACAGGTCATCTTATTACATCCTTCAGATCGCTGAATGACCAACGAACAGATAGGACATCTTGTAATGTCTGAATTTTCAGAAAGAACTAACTCTTCAAATAACTTATCTGCTATGTACTCATCGACCGCTAACGTGATCAGCTTTTTGCCATACTTGTAACATAAGTTCCTCCTAATTTGTGACTCATCTTTGTTGTCAATCCAAAGTTCAAGGTCTTCCATTGGGATGTTTCCTCTTGTGAAGTTTCGGCAACTGTTTAGGTTTCCATGCCACGAGTGCAAACAACCATAACAGAATGCAAATGTGCAACGTGGGCATATGGTGAGTAATTCGGATTCATCGTCTTTTATGAAATAGTTTTTACAGTTTTTGCTCGGGCATACAGCTACCCTAAAGGGGAATATCGTTTTGTATCGTTCAAACTGTTTCATTTTGAATAACTTTTTAAATCTATCGATTGAATCTTGTGATAGGAACTGTTGTAAAAACTCTACGCTGACCTGTGGTTCAAAAAACTCTTTATCAAACGTTTTTATATCTAGGCCACTTTCCGCAAGGCCCTTAGATAAAGTTTCATTTCGTCTAATGAATTTCTTCCTGCATTCAAAAGATGGACAATGAATATGATCAACTTCTCCTATTTTGATATTGCTCGAGAAGTATTCTTTCAAACATTCATCACAGAAGACATGTCCGCAGTTTTCAAATCGTTTAGAAACAGAACCTTTCTTATCAGACTGACAGATTTCACAAGATATTGTTTTCAAATCAAATTCATTCTTTGCAGCCAGCTGATCGATATGAATATATTTATTAAAGTTAGTTAAATCTACCTCTAATTCTTTGCTTATGTCGATCACATGAAATGCATATTCTGCTTCCGTTTTAAGATAGTCTATCATTGTGAACAAAACACTATCATGAAAGTCTTCCCACTGCTGAACTAACTTGCACTTTATGCTCATGAGATCTGATTCAGATAGCCAATCATAAGTGGCACTTAAGGTGATTTTTGGATGTTCATGATGTGGGTAATTTTCAGGGAGTCTGAATTCAAACAATACAGGTGGTAGACTTGTTATTGTACGCCTTAGGCTTCCTTTTGTACATACAAGCTCCAGCTCTTTAGATAACTTCACTTCTATAACTATTGATCCACTTTTATTGCCAATAGAAATGTTAGCCTCGGGGTAAATGGCAAGTAAGCTTTCCAACTCTTCGATCGCTACCTCATCGTCATTCGGCCTCTTTAAAATCTCCTCTGTCATTTTGTTAAATGTCAGAACATTTTTCTGTTGCTGAATTTAGATAATATGACTTGAGATTAGTTAATAAGATGAACAAAAAGCATTTAGAGTATATACATAGACTGATTAGTCTCTGAAAATGTGCTTCTCCAAACATTTGCAATTGATCCTGAGCACCGCCCTGTATACTTATCTGGATTCCGTCACGACGAAACGGGTGCTGGTGAGTGAGATAAATTGAGTCATATATATTATATATTATATAGCACTTGCGAACATTTGTGGCTATCAGCCAATCTGTATACTGATACGATAATCAGAGAGACTCTTTCAAGTCAGCGGGAATTTGATGAACAACAAACAACGAACGTCAACCTCTATCCTTCGAATACTAGATCATCTGAAGCTATATATATACAATTAAATATACATCTTTTTAATTGTAACACCCGAATGATCCAAATTTTAAACGTAAATATTTCAAACTTCAAGCGACGCGTCGATCAGCTCCAAATTAAAACGAACGTAGTTATTAACACATTTCAAATTCATAGATTTATCTATCTTTCAAAGCAACTATTGTCTAATAACACTTCCTTCTATTGAACAGCAATATAATTGATTATAGGCACTCTTCTCCAAAGGAAAATTCACCAGCTATGGCATCCACTGATCAGGCTAAATTATCCAAATTGGATCAGTCTAGAAGTTTCATCAGAACATTCGATGCATTTCGTAAGTATTCATTTTACCATATTATGTCCATACGGGGATATCAAAACTAAGACCAATTGACTAACACGAACCTTATAAAATTTATTTGAATTTAGCCAAGATTCCACCATCTCAAACTGTGAGGTCTTCACGGGGTTCATTCTCAAGTATCATGACCTATGTGTTTCTTCTTTTCCTGATCTGGGTGGAGATTGGAGGTTATATTGATGGATTCGTTGATCATCAGTTTTCAGTGGACGAAGTCATCAGACAGAACCTACGATTGAATATTGATATAACGGTGGCCATGCCGTGTAACTATATTCATACAAACGCAAGAGATGACACAGACGATAGACTTCTTGCGGGTAATTACTTGAATTATCAAGGAACTACTTTCAATTTTCCACAATGGTATTACTCTTCGGAGAAGAGAAAGACCGTTACTCCAGACTTAGAAGACGTGTTAGGAAAATCCTTGCAAGCTGAGTTTAACAGCGAAGGTTTACATTTGGATGAGGGACAGCCCGCTTGTCGTATTTATGGTGCTATTCCAATTAATAGAGTCCGTGGTGATTTCCACATAACTGCTAAAGGGTATGGATATAGAGATAGAACTATTACACCAAAGGAAGCATTAAATTTCACTCATGCTATTACAGAATTGTCATTTGGTGACTTTTACCCATACTTGGACAATCCGTTGGATATGACAATGCAAACTGCTTCAACGCATATACACACTTATCAGTATCAACTCAGAGTTGTTCCAACGTTATATAGAAAGTTAGGTGCCGAAATTGATACTAATCAGTTCTCAGCTAGTTCCATTGAGAGTTCAGGAAAATATGCCCCTGGTATCTTTTTCAGATATGAGTTCGAACCAATCAAGATGATAGTTGCAGAAAAGAGATTATCATTTTGGCAGTTCTCGATTAGATTGATTACCATTTTGGGTGGTATTATGGTTATTGCAAGTTGGTTGTATAAAGCATCTGATAAATTGATCTTGATAATTTTTGGTAAAGAGTTTTCTAAGAGAGGTGAAGAGAAAAAAGAAGGTGGGTTGCTTGACAAGGTTGAGGATTTTGAAAGCATTTGAGAGCATAATCATGATAAAAAAAACACACACCCGAATATATAAAAATATTCAACCAGTTGTAACGACTTCGGTATATCTAATATACTCATCATCGTCAAAAGTTATAATATCCCAATATTTGTAAATCATCATATAGGCAAATAAATTACTCAACGTACTAAATACCAGCCCATCAACGTAATGATTCAAATTCTTACAAATACTCTCACTAAAGACATAAAGTATTGTTTGTGACGTAACAAAAAATGAAGTCGCAAAACAAATTGCACCGATTGCCCACCAATTTATTACCAACGTGAAGAAGCAAATAACCAATTGCGTTACAAAATACATCAAGATAAAGAACCCATTCACTATGATGCTCACTATAAACAGGTATCTTGTATCTATGTAACTAGTAACGTTGGCAACATCAAGTATATTTCCTTCGATCATAAACGTTAATTCACTGACAACAAAATGAACTGCAAATACGAGCCCAGAACTGATAAAAAGGAAACACATTGTTTTATTAGAAGAATCATCCCAAAAATTAAACCCTGATAAACCTGCGAAAAGCAAAGCGTAACAACAAACTCCAATCATACTAAGTTGACAACTAACAAAGGCTTTAAACATCTTGGAACCAACTGAAAACGCTCCACCATCCACAATTCCTGACAGAATTGTTAATGTGACAAGACTCCAAAAAAAAAAGAGCATTTCCTTTCTACCTATTGCAGTGTATCTTTGTTTTATGTTGTTGATGATTATGATCAGCGTTATCAGAGTACCAAAATGGATCATCATGGTGCCTGCTTGAAAAACCAAGGTATTTGCCATTATTATTGTTCTGGAGTAGCATTTCGGAATGACACCTACAAAGGAAGAGGCTGACAAAGGTGGATGTATTATTGAACATAGTGGGAGAGGAGACTTGGAGCAAATGGATGTAAAGTCTCCGAATACCATGGCGTGAAGACGAGATTTCTCAAGGTTCTGTTGGATATATGTATTAGCTCGTCAATTAAGAGTAGTATCAAACGTATTCATTGCCACCAAACACTATTAACAATAACAAAAGAACCAATACAAAAAGAGAAGTAACAAAAGAGGGATAAGATTGGAAAGCGAAGACGTCCTAAACAGGCAATTTATCTGCCATCATTCACGCACGTGTCATCAGCGTTAATTGCAAAAATTTTCAGATCTCTGCCTTTGGAATTATGACTTCAGTGAATTTGACCCCCTGGGCTGTCAGAGATGTCAACTTTCATGGGGCCACACTTATCTTCTTTGATAAATCATTGTCTCGAATGTTTTTATGTTTTTTATATACCAACGAAGTAGACAATTAGACCTTACCGAGTATCATAGAGTCATCAAGAAATGTCGCCAGCAGCAGGATCCGCCGATAAGAAACAATCTGCAAGTGCTAGAATTTTAGGTTCTGCTTCTGCAGGTATCTGTGAAATTGCAGTTTTCCATCCAGTTGATACAATCTCCAAGAGATTGATGTCCAACACTACCAAAGTCTCCAATCTGACTGTCTTGAACCAAGTTATTTTCAGGGAGAATGCTGCTAAACCATTAGGCAAAAAGGTTTTCACTTTGTTCCCTGGTTTAGGTTATGCTGCCGTTTACAAGATCTTGCAAAGAGTTTACAAATATGGTGGTCAACCATTCGCTAATGAATTTTTAACCAAGAACTTCAGACAATCATATGAAGATTTATTTGGCGCAAAGACAGGTAAGGCTTTGATGTCAGCTACTGCTGGTTCTCTAATCGGTATTGGTGAAATTGTTCTACTACCTTTAGATGTTCTGAAAATCAAGAGACAAACAAATCCAGAAGCTTTCAAAGGTAGAGGGTTTACTAAAATTATACGAGATGAAGGATTTGGCTTATACAAAGGCTGGGGATGGACTGCTGCTAGAAATGCACCAGGTTCTTTTGCTTTGTTCGGTGGTTCTGCATTTGCTAAAGAGTACATATTTGGATTACAAGATTATACTGGTGCTACGTGGTATCAAAACTTTGTTTCATCAATCTTTGGTGCTTCTGCTTCATTGATTGTTTCTGCTCCTTTAGATGTTATCAAGACCAGAATTCAAAACAAGAGTTTTGAATCAAACGAATCTGGTTTCACAATTTTGAAAAACATGGCTAAAAATGAAGGTTTATCATCATTCTTCAAAGGTTTAACTCCTAAATTATTAACTACTGGTCCAAAATTGGTCTTTTCGTTCGCTTTAGCTCAAACATTGATTCCAACTTTTGATAAATTGTTGACTAAATAAGTGCGAATGATAAGTTAACTTTCGATAACAAGCTTGTATATATAGATACGATATATAGTATAGTTCTTATTTCCTTTTTCCTTTTGAGTCTCCTATTTATTTTAATTAATTAAAATTCATTTCCAATATTCAAAAGTTCATTACCTTTTTTTTTACTCTAAGTATAGTGTCTAGAGTGAGCTATATACTGTATTATATATACAAGGTGAGATAGGAGGGAATGCGCAATTAGTTATGAAGTTAATCATTCGCCCATGCATTTAATTTTTACTTGCACCATTTGTTGGCTCATCAACAGTTTTGGCGGTTTCTTCTCTTTCTTTAATGACAGATTCTTGTAATTGTTGGAATTTAAGATTTCTTGCTTCATTCTCCTTCTTTAGCAAATCTTTTTTTTCTTCTTTCTTTTCTTCTTTAATCTGTTGAGCGAGCTGATGCAAATCACTTGTGAATCCACTTAATGTATCATGAACGACATCCAAACTTGGACCTTTGTTAACATTTCCTAAGATTGAATCTTTCAAAGCATCATCAAACTGAGCTTCATTTGGCAGCCTTCCCAATTGGTTAACTTCAGTTGCGTGGAGATTGGACGCCTCTTGAAGTTTCTTCTCACTGAAAGCAGTATCAACCATTAGTTGTAATTTCTCTTCAGTTATTGCAAAGCTGGCAGAAGCGTTATATAGTTCGATCAACTTAGCAGCTTTGGATTCCTTCAACTCTAGTTCATGCTGTAATCTGTTTGTTTGTCTTTTGATTTTCAATGCATCTTTCTCTTCCTCGGTTCTTGGTCTGATTAATGGGCCATTCAAATAACTTTCAATGGTTGGCACGGTATATAATTCAGCCTTAGATTGTTCATGTTCCAAAGCTTCTGCTGCTTGTTTAGATTGTTCTTCGACAGATTTTTGTTTAGTAAACTCAATTTTCTCAAGTCTTTTGACTTCCGAATCGTAAGAATCTTTTAAGTATTGTCTTCTCAATTCGGCATTCTTGATTCTATATTGTTGTTCGGCTGGCAAAGTCTTTAACTCTTCAGAAGTATATTGCTTTTGTGGAGTTCTAACAGTATTTTCCAATCTTTCTTCAGGCGTGATCGTCTTCGGTTGCACCAATTCTCTTGTTGTTCCTTTTGGATGTAAAATACCTTCTGCATAACCAGTATTAGGCTCCTTTTGATACACTTGATGTTTATATGGTTGTTTAAATATCTGTCTTGGAGCTGGTAGGATACCAGACTTACCACTAATTCTGAGCGATCCTTTGCCCATTATTGTTTATAAGTATCTGAACTTTCGTTATTGTCTAATATTGAACTCTCTGTTTTGTCTTATAGCCCAATACAAATCAACAAAACCTTTTGATAACCAACCACCAAACAATGATCGAAACATCAGGTCTTACCACACCCATTTTCCATTAGCCAATGTAGACTCTGAAAAATTTTTGGAGACAAAAGTAATGGGGTAAAGGTGTGGTTAATACGCATCCCTGCACAGGGTTTAACTGAGATCTCAGATCTGGTATCTCCACATGTATCCTGTTATCTGTGCCAACGTTATCAAAGACTCCTTATCAATATTTCTAGAGATTTACCACCGCCAAACAATGCTTCTTCTCTAACCTACATAATTTCAAAAAGACACTCATATTCAACTTAATGTCAGACATTTCTAAAGCTTGCGCATCGACCCGCTTATCGATGGTTTGGTCTGCCAAATCACCTAGAGTGCCGCCTCCACACGACCAGCTTTCTCCTGAAAATGAGTCAACCAGAACATTAGTTTTGACATCACCGAGTGAAAGATTTATTGACATTAGGGAACTTAAAGATGAATCATTCAGTTACATTCCAGAATTTCCTTTTGAATTTGCATTTGCTGGGAAAGAGATACAATTAGATGATGATGAATATGGTCGAAGTGTTATTCAATTCGATCACAAATTTCTTGACTCTTCCTATATTTATAAGTATAGTCAGATTACCAAACAGAATGAAAATGAAGCCGAGGATAAGAAAAAACAGAAAATTCCAAAGAAGGAAGATATCATAGGTGATGATATTGGTCACTTTGAATCGATGTATAATAACTATAGATTAGAAACGGGATCAATGGGGAATCCGTTCTCAGGAGGAAAGATTGAGTCGTATCAAGAGGTCTGGATGACTGTTGATTTCATGAATTCAACACCTGACTCATTTGTCCAACTAACAGATGATAACTTATATACTACCACCTACACCACCATGAAAAAAGACTGTTATGTTTTTGATATTGTTGGCGATCAAAGAAACAAGACCGGTGAAGGAAGATTAATCAAGTTAGGAAAATGGATTCAAGGGATCTACTGGAACAAAACAGACTTAGACCACCCTATTTCGATAATACGTTCATGGTTCGACGAAAGCGTCAATGATTGGGTCAATGTGATCCAATATGGTAACAAAACAGATGTTTTTCCAGTCGTTCGATTTAAGAACGGTTACGAGGATGGTTATGTTTCGGAGGAAGTTCAAACCGAGGGGGTTACTTGGACGTGTGTCGAGGCCGTTGTTTGATGTAACTACAGGTTGTACGTTTAATGCAAATGCATAGGGTATACTTAATACTATATAGGGTACGTAGTAACTTAGTGATATACATATATGTTTGCAACCGATGCATAATCGTCACAACGTATATTGAGTTACGGTAAGAATCCAAAATCATTAGTAACGTTCCAAAAATCATCTGTTTGCGTTGTACTCCAATTATTAAACAAATCTAAATCTGGACCATTATTGAACAAATTATTGTTCCCATGTGTCGACTGAGGATACTGTACCTGGAGGTTCTGTTGGATGTCTTGCTGTTGAATGCTCTGCTGTTGTTGGCCTTGTTGAGAAAATTGTTGTTGTTGCTGCCATGGACTATTCCCGTTTATTGAATATGAAAATCCATTGTTATTGTTATTGTTGTTATTATTGTTGTTGTTATTGTTATTAATGTTATTATTATTATTATTATTGTTGTTGTTGTTGTTATTATTGTTGGTGTTATTGTTGTGGTTGTTGTTATTGTTATTATTATTATGGTTGTAGTTGTTGTTGTTGGTACTGTTATAGGTAGTGCCATTCGTACCATTACCGTTTCCATTGCTACCGGAACCGCTACCTGATCCGCCTCCATTTTGAATCATGACTAAGCCAGTCTGTGGGATCTGTTGACCTGATTCTCCAGTCCAGACTGATATATTGTTGATCATGGTTGTGGTCCGTCCAACAAATGGCATCAATTCTGGAATAACAATTTGAGATTGCTGGGTCATTAAAGTGCTCGATGGGGACTCAGATGGTTCTAGATCAGGTTGACTTGAATGAGGCAATGGTTGTTGTTGTTGTTGTTGTTGCTTTTGCGAATCTTGATGTGATTGAGGTTTCTGTTGCGATATAGGTGCAGTCTGGTTTGGAGACTGTTGATTGGTTTGATGATGTGGTAAAACGGGTTGAACAAACTGTGTTAATAGAGAACCACCTGACGTTGGATTTGAAGTTGGTATTGGTTGTTGTTGATTTGGTACACCAGTGATATTGTAAGAAGGCGATGGTGAATTATACAATCCAGCATCAAAAGTCATAGGAGAGGGTAATGTACCTCTACTATTAGACAGTGTGGTTGTTGAAGAAAGCGAATTTTCAGTTGCAAATCCAACAAATGATGATGCAACAGAGCCCATGCTTGATTTTCTAAGATTAGGCATTGGGGAAGATCCAGAAGTTGGATTGAAGTTGTGATGTGAAGAATTATGAGGAGATAAGAAATGTCCTGTTGATGAAACAGATGATGCACTAGGTGTTGGAAGATTGCTTTGTCCGTTTGAAAGTGAAGGTCTTCGTTGTGTTTGTTGTTGTTGTTGTTGTTGATGTGAAAGTCTCTGAGACGAGTCGTCAGCAGGACCAAACGGTGGAGAATGGATTAATAAATGGCTTAAACCTCTAGGAATAGCAGATCTAGTCAATTGTCCTTTTCTTTTAGTTCTCTCTTCTTCCTCTCGCTTATCGGCATCGGTTTTCTTCATGTTCAATTTAGATTCTAATGTGTAATGTTGTAATGGTTTTCTCACTATAGCAGGAGGCATTCCTGGATCACTATTATATATTATCTCCGATGAGTCTGGACCACATCTTAAAATCAAGTTCCCTATTGTTGCATACATCAATTCGTCAAATGTGTCTCTGAAACTCAAGGCGAATTTGGTTCTTTCAGCCATGACGTATAACGAGATAGAACAAGCACGAAGATCATCTAGTCCTGAAAATAAAGCTTCTGAAACGGCAGGTCTTGTATGTTTCTTATCATCACCAAGTAGTTTTCTTCTCATGTCATCCCTGTTACGATGCAACCATAAACAGTAGATCAAGGTGACACCTGCTATAAATGTAGTGTGTATGTTGATGATTGAATGTCCACTGACAGTCTTTTGATGAAATGCTTTGATCGATTGACAAATCTGTCCTGCTGCTGCTTGACATTCTCTGAATAATCTATCTTCAGGATCTAATAATTCTAAGAAAGGTTGAATTAGGTTTCTAACTGATCTATAATAATAAACACTTAAAGTTTCATTTTCAATACCTCTTTTAAAACCTTGACATTCTTTTCTCCAATCTTGTAATTGTTGAAAGAATTTTTCTACATCAGGTAATTGATCTCTTGTGACTATTGATGTTGATCCTAATATATTTAATTGTTCAATGAATTTTGCTTCGATTCTTCTGATTTTAATAGATTGATTGATAAAAGTTGTTCCATTTCCTGGATGAATAGCCTTTGATGGTTCATAATCAAATAATGGGATATCGACATCTGTCTTACTTTCTTTCAAGATGAAAGGTTTAGATACAGCTATTCCTATAGCTTTTTCTAGTAAAAAAGCACACCAAAAACATCTCATTTGTTTATCCTTGGAATCGTTAGGTATATTGAAATAACTTATAGATTTATGTAATTTCAAACTGATACAAATCTTCATTGCATCTGAAATAACATCGTACAATCCATTTGAATCTTTATCTGTTCTGATTAGATAAAAGCATAATAAAATCAATATTTCAATTTTTTGTAACTTTGTGATATTATTAAAGAAAATAATATGTCTTAATGCGCTTGAAAAAAAACTAGAAGGAGGTGGACCTCTATATTTACCTGTAGTATTGTGTAACAATGAACTTAATGAATATACCAAGAACATTCTAGCACAATTGAAATGATAATCATCTTCATTAATGGGTTCAACGTTATTAAAATAATCATTATGGAAATTCACAACATCCATTTCATTCAATAAAGGGAATTTATATTGCAATAAAGCAAAATAAATATCTAAAAGTTGTTTAGAAAGTTTTACATCAATATTGAAAATTGGATCAAATGCTAAAAATGTTTTCAAATTATAATTTGCAATCAATGATGTACTATATTTGGTTGCATTAGTAGAAAGAAAGTCATCAAATGGTATGTTTAATAAATGTTCATAATTGTTTCTACTTTTATGGTTTTGAAGAGGATTAATCGATGGTAACCTTTGTTGTTGATGCTTTTGCTGTTGGATGGCAGGAAGAATGATTTGTGGTAGTTGATGAGATATATTTGAGTGTTGTAATCGTTGAAGCAATGGTTGGTTTTGCAAAGGCGGTTGTTGTGGTTGTAATTGTTGTTGTTGTTGTTGTGTCAATGATGATGATGATGATGGTGATAATGTGGATATGTGATTTTCATTTTCTGGTAATAATGAACTTATTTTCCTATATTTTAAAGATTTATTTGGTTCATTAGGAGATGAAGCTGAAGATATTTTTGATTTAGGATCTAATAATTTTTCCAATTGTTTAACTCTTTTTTCTAACATGATAGTATATTCATCTTTAATATTTGGTTTATTACTAACACCATAACGAGGAGGTTGAACACATTCTATATTTGCTTTTATACAATTGGTACAACTTGGACTTCTTTGATCACATTTTTGTTTTCTTCTTTGACATAAATAACAAGATGTGGATCTTCCCTTTTTATCTTTCACAGTGGTTGTAACATCGGAATATGATTCCAATAAATCATTAGGAGAAGTAGTTGTAGTTGATGATAAATTTAAAGAAGAAGGAGAGATTTTACTTTTTTGAGTAATATTAGTTGTTGTTGTAGGTTGTGGTGATAAAGTGATAGAAGCAGTAGTAGAACTAGTAATAGATGATGTCTTCCCCACTGGTGATACTAACGACTTAACGGGTGAATGCGTCATAGTTATATATAACTTGAGATAATTGTCTATTGTTTGTTCAAACGCAAGTGGGTGACTAAATAAATAAATAGAACAACAACAAACACACTTGATTATAATAGTTTTGGATGATATCGCTTGAATGTAACTTTAAAAAAAAATTTCTGCTGCAAGGGGGGGATTGGTTGGATCAATATTTTGGTGCTAGACAAAAAAACACACACACACACACACTCACAAACAAACAAACAAACTGTATCTTACAAGTCGATTGCAAAAACCAATAGAATCAATATAAGATAATTAATGATATAATATTTAATAATATCTATCAAATTCAACTTACATGCAAGTAGTAAGATAATAATGGTTAATGTCAACCCCAAGTTCCAAGTTCCAAGTTCAAAGTTCAAAGATCCATACAAAACAAAAGAATCGAAATTCAAAAAAAATTCGAAAAAACCCCCTCCAAAATGGTAAATAATTCTTAATTTCGCTTGTCTCCAGACTCTTTCCCCATTGTTGTTTAATGAACCTTTTTCCCGGGGGAGGAGGGCCACAGTGCACAGTGCACACCCCGGCACCCGGCGAGCTAGAAGAGAAGAGAACTTGAGGCGGTCACCGGGGACATAGAAACACACACACCCCCCGGCCCACCACGCCGAACAGTCCCGACTCCCCACGCCTCCAGACTCCAGAGTCCACCCCCCCGCCATGCCATGCCATGCCCAATGCCCCCATCATCCGACGGTTACTACAAAGTTCAAACTCCTCAAAAACAATCAACGGCTGTAGTTAGTTAGTTGTACATTGCAATCATTTTGAGTCAACTTTCGGACTCCATTTCCAACCGAGAAATACCAGATAAAAATAAATAAGTTTAAGTTTAGCCATACACTTTTCATACAATAATAATAATACCGATATTCATAATACAAACAACACAAATTAACAGTGTATATATATTATATAATATATATTACTATTAATAAGTGTTGTTTGATTGGTACCAATTGTTATCTCCAGTTTTCATGTATGTATGTAATAATATGTATATAATATATGTAATCAACAATATTTCAAGTTTTTCGCACCCCCGTAGATCTTTAACTGCCTTGAATAAGGAGGGACCATCGCGGGCACCGGGGACCGGGGACCGGGGGTGTCCCCGGTGATCATTTCTTAGTGTCTGTGTGACTCTGTTGTACCCCCGTTTTGAATTCATCTATTTTTTTTTGTATGATATAATACAATACAATACAATACACTCCATAAAATTGAATCTTATACACTGTATAAACAATTTTTAAGTATTAAATTGATGTGAAACACATACATGTGAAAACCAGCACATATATATATATATATAAACAGAGCACAGAGCAAATTCATCATCATCATCATCTTATTGTTTTTCTAAAGTACCTAATCCATTATGACCAAACAAGAACCCTAATTCAACTCTACTCAATTTATTAACATTTTTTCTAGCTTCAGGATCTAATGCAGAATCAACTAAATCTTCCTTTTGTTTTTGTAATTCCATTATTCTATCTTCAACTGTTCCCTTTATTAATATTCTATGAATAAATACTTCTTTAGTTTGAGAAATTCTATGAACTCTATCTTGTGCTTGTCTTTCAACAAATGGATTCCAAAATGGTTCTAATATAATAACATGAGATGCACATGTTAATGTTAATCCAACGTTACCTGCCTTTAATGATAATAACAAAACTTTAATATCTCTATTTTTATAAAATTCTTTAACAGTAATATTTTTTTCATCCATATCCATTGTACCATCATATCTTAAAAAATTAGTTTTATTTGCATCAAGTGAAAATTTTAAAATATCAAACATTAATGTAAATTGACTAAAAATTATTATTTTTTCATTTGGATTAGCAGTTGTAATTTCATTAATTAATGACATACATTTTTCAACTTTAGCTGAAATTAATAATTCTCCATTATTATCTTTAATTAAATTTTTCAATTTCTCTAATCTTTCCCTTTGACTTTTTGCCTTATTACCAATTCCAAATTTCTTTTCAATATCTTTCCATAAAAGATTTTCATTACATGTTGCATCAAATAATGGGAAATCAAATGATGAATTTTCAGATGATGGTTGATGACATGTCATACATTTTGCAGATCTATCATTATTCCATTCAGTTTCAGTATTATCATCAAAAAATTGAGTAAAACAATCACTACAAATTGCATGACCACATTCACTTAACAAAATAACTTTTTCCGGTGATGCAATTTGATCATAACATATTGGACAACTAAAACCTTCATCAGATTCTTGATTGATTCTATCAATAATAACATCTGATAACTTCTTAGCCGATTTGAAACCTTGTTTTATACTTTCTGCTTTCAAAACTCTAACTTTATCTTCACCAATTTCAACTAAATATGGATGATCACAAGCTTGTCTCATTCTTAATAATAATGTTAAAATACTACTAAAATTACCTCTTCCTGATCCTTTACCCATTGCAGTTTTCATCATCTTATCAGCTTGAGCAGCTGAATATAATTCAAAATCTTTATGAAATTTTTGTTCTTCTTCATTAAGAATTGCATAATCGGTAACAACATGTTTTTCAGGTAAATCCAAAATTGGTTTCCCATCAATAATAGTTTTCTTATTTCTTCTTAATAAAATGGCAGATAATAAAGCTTGAATTTTACGTAAAGCTGGTCCTTCACCAGTCATTTTCTTAGAAGGCATTGAAATTTGAAATTGAAATTTTTGTTCATCATTATATGGTTTAATTCCCAAAAATCTAATCAATGGAAATAATTCACTAATATTATTTTGCATTGGAGTACCGGATAAACACCATTTATATTGAGCTTTCAAAAGTGCCACAGATTTAGATGTTTGTGATAATTTGTTTTTTGTCATATGTGCTTCATCTAATATAATTCTGTAAAATTTGGCATCAGAAGTGAAAAATGGTGATCTATAACTTTCACCTCCATGAGTTGGTAATCCACTACCTTTTTTACCCTTTAACTCTGCTAAAGCTGTTCTGAAATGTTTCCTCATTTCACTTGCTAATGTAGTATAAGGAACTAAAACTATATCAAACTCTTGAAATGATTTGAAATCTTTAAATTTTGTCTTTGCATGATAAATACAATATTTGAAATTAGCAGAAGGTTTAATCTTCATCTCAATCTCTTGACACCATTGATGAACTAATGAAACAGGTGCAACAATTAAATTTGTTTTCAAATTTGGATCTGAAGAACGATTGGCAACTAATAATGCTAAAGCTTGCACTGTTTTACCTAATCCCATATCATCAGCCAATATACCTCCTTTATTTATTGATTCCTCCATAGATAACATCCATTTCAAACCTATTCTTTGATGTTTCAAAAGATTGACTTCCAAATCATCAGGTGTATTCTCCAGCCCTTCTGCATATATTTCATCAGGTTTGATAGAATCTAATAAGTTTTCTAGACTCGTATCTTCATCATCACGCCGATATGTGTTCCAATAAGATCCTCCAGCGCCGTAATCACTACGGCGATCAATTATGTCCGAGTAAGTACCATTCGTATAAGTACTGCCAGGAATTAATTGTGGATTCAAATTTGAATTTAAATCTGGAACATGTTCGCCATTTAGTATCGACATTTCTGTAAACATCCATGAATATTCTTCCTCTTTCATTACATCACCAGGATCCTGATCCATATTATTAAGTTTTGAAATATATTCAAATTTGGCTTTTGCTAATGCATTAGAACGATATATAGCTTCTCTTGAATTTGGTCTCCAACTTTCTGCATTAATTTTCGCATTTTGTTCATTTCTTGCTTTTTGTTTAATACGCCAACCGACTATACGTATTGCATGAATTTCTTCACTATATCGAGTCAATAATTTGTGAGCTTCTTTTAAGTTAGTATCAATTTGACGTATAGTGGTCATATAATTAGCATGTTGTTCATTAGTTACTCCGCCAATTTGTTCAGAAGCAATATTCACCGTTTCCACTCTTTCTTTCTTCCAATGATCTATAGCATTTTTCATCGTCATGAATTTATCTTTCATTTCGTCATATTCAGCTCTTTTGGATCTAAATGCATGTAAGTTTTCTCCCGATAAACCAATATCAGGATCTGGAGGAAGCTTATTGGGCCATGCCTCAAGTGGTGGTTGATAGTTTATATCAGCAGGATGGAACAATAAAGATGGTAAGTTGTATTTACTTCTCTTGGTATAAGCACTAGTTGTTGTAATAGGGAGAGAATCTGTTGGCATACGACTCCCAATACGGTTAATATTTGAATTTTGAAATCCATTTTGATGGTTGAATTCTTCATAAATTGAACTGATACTTTTCGAAACTGGTGGTTGGTGTGCCGAGTAGGTACCAAGAGGAACAGATTGCTTCACAAGTGATGACCCTGTAATTTGAATGTCATCGTCAGATTCATCTCCAACATCGTCATGTGGACTAGTGCCAGAGTCTACTGATATAGATCGTTCATTTTTGATCTGCTTACTTGTATCCTTTCCTAAAACATTATTACTAAGTTGTACAAATTTCTCATACAGAGACTTTGGTGTTGCTGAGTTCAAAGGCTGCGGAGATAAATTATAATCTGATGTTTCATCAGTAAGGTCAATGATATCATGAACTTCTTCATATTTTCTCTTTTTCTGTTCTGATGGCGTGGTTTCAGGACTTTTTGAAGGCGTAAGTTGAGTTATTGGCTCAGTTTTGTTGATTTCAAGAAATGGTATAGAACTTGAAGATGGATTTTTCTGTAAAGTAGAAGCGGGCGTAAGTATGGTGGAAGCTGAAGACGAAGGAAATAAGTCTTGTTTGATTTGATTTGGGTATATCTCCACTTCAATAGGTTTCCTTCTGAATTCAGATCTAGCGTATTTAGGTTTCTCAAAACTGATTGAATCCAACCGTGTTGAAGCCCCTAATTTTCTGTCTTGCGTGACTTGAGTGGTCGTTGGAGACACAACCATTGTTGTGGCAAAAGAGGATGGTGCAAATGAATTGTGTGATTCAAGTACAGAAGAAGTATTGGGCAAGCTGCTATTTGCAGCTTTTGAATGTAGTTTCTGGTTGTCGGTTATAGACGAGATCTCAAAGTCCGCATCCATATCCAAATTCTGTGATCTGTTTATATTGTTAATCGATTTCTCCTTGTTTATTAAATATGGGGAGGTATGTATATTATTATTGATCCTTCCAGGCTGAGAATTGTGAGGTGTGATATTTCCATTATCATTTGTTTGCGATGGTGATTTCTTTTTGATCAAATCAGTCAAACTTGTATCTTCTTGATTATGGGCAAAACTCAGGTTCCCTGTAATATGGCCAGTGGATTCATCTTCAGTCTTCTCATCATCATCATCATCATCATCTTCGTCACTCGTGTCTTCCTTGCCAAATTTCAGAATTCTTTGCCTGGTGATTGATGTATTAGGTGATAAGCTCGATTTTGACGTCGTTAACGGGTGTTCTGGTGCATCTATGGTGGACCCTATATTTTTGACATCAATATCTGATTGATTAATAACACTATTTTTAACTATTGGAAGAGTGGTAGAAGATGAAGATCCATGGAACGATCCTGTATCTGTGTCTGAATCAGATTCATCACTTGAACTTGATAATTCAACTAGTGGTATGGATTCCAACAAATTCATCGCGTAGCTTTAACTTGAGATTAAATTACTAAACACAGTTTAAGCGTAATTTTGTGTTCAGTGGTGTAGATGGACCTTAAGGTAGATGGACCTTAATGTAGTAAATAAATCGTGTTTTGTGATGATTTGGGCAATCGTTATCAACCGCTTGTTACCTTTTATGATTAAAAAAGTTACTTGGAGTTAGTTATATAAAGAAAATTGATTAATATATAAATTTAAAAGCGTGATCGGCGCGTCGATAGACGTATGTGACATGTAAGGACGTATTTATATTTTAAGCTTGCCGGGCATTATTATACAAACTTGAAAGTGTTTATTGGGCAATACTAGTTTGTCCAGTATTGAAACTGAAACAATTATTAATAATATACAAGCTACGTAAGGACAATAAAGAAGGAAGATAAATTATTTGACTTATAAAGATTATTTACTTTTTCATATTTCACCATTTTCTTCGGCAATCAACTTCTTAACAACTTCTAATTGTTCTTTAAGTTTAGTATGATCCGGAGTAAACGACAAGCCTCTTTCCAGATCGCTTTTCGCTTCAAGTAAATTACCTAACTTCATACTAGATATTCCCTTTCTTAAATGATTATCTGGAATATTAGCCGCTAATTGAGTTAATAATTCACTATCAAGATAAGCATTTAGCCAATCAGCAGACATCATATAGGCATCACATCTACCAACTAAACATATCATGACTTCACTCACTGTTCCTTGAAAACTTTCGAATTTAGGTCTAGCGGCACTCAATCCTAGGGCAACTGTGAATTGTTTAACAGCGTCTTGAAATTTTCTAGTTTTCATGGATTGTATGGCACTTTCATGCATTTTTTTAATCATCATACTTAAATTCTTAGTATAGTTTTCTTTTGTTGGTAACGATGGGACATCGACACCGGAATTTATCAAATCTTTTATTATTGTGTTTAGTTGGGATATTTCTAATTGCAAGGATTGGAAATCAGATGAGCGAACAGAGTCCGATAAACTGAGTTGTTTTGATCCTGTGTCATAGTCTATTGGTAAGTAAGACATCTTGGAGGTTGCTATAATATGGATTGATAATAATAAGAATAGTAGATATACTTAGAAAGTGAATATTCAGAAGTATTCAATATACAAACCCCAAAGAAAACAACAGTTGGTTAAATCATTGAAACTTTTGGAACCTACTACTCGCTCACATTTTGAATTAGCTCAGCTGAAGGTTTCTTTCATGAGCCACTTCAGCAAAGGCTCGTTGCTCTTTCACCACGGTATTAAACCCTGAATATTGAATATTAACATTCTTTTCACATACTGTAAAAATATTATATTTGTCTATATATTAAACCATTCAATAGATCAACACATTAATTAAAAAACTAAACTAATTTTGTTATCTAGACAACTAGCTTACAAAGTAACGATATATACAATTAATTATTGCAATATTTGTACGCTCAGAGAACACGCCAAACGTGACTTAAAATTTGGGCTGCGCTGCGCTTGCGGGTGGTGGCGAGTCACGTTCTTTAGGTCACATGTGCTTGCTTCAATTTTTTTTTAGTATTTATTTTTAGTCTAAAGAAACAATTAAATTTGATTTATAAATTGACTTGTGAATTGAATTCAATCAACAATAACTAATTATATTAAAAAAGCAATTCACTTTCATTATCATATAGATCTGACACTCCATTTAGCACAACAAGATAGATCATATAATGCCGAAATATTATTGTGATTATTGCAAATCATACTTAACTCATGATTCAATAAGTGTTAGAAAATCACACTTAATAGGTAAAAATCATATCAAATTATACTGTGATTATTATAAATCTATATCTATCAAGAATAAAAAAACCCCACAGAACGAGTTACCTTGGGAATACGACATAGATCAACATTATGCAGGTATGCCCGGCTTTACTCCCTCTACGAACCTAAACAACAATACAAATACTTCCTCATACACGAATCGTAATGGTGGGGGTTATCACGGAGGCCAATATAATAATAACTCAGTTAATACGAGACATGGGAAACAGTCTAAATATATGGCACCTCCTCCAACATTACTAGGGTTGCCTAATCCACCACCAACTGTTTATTATTATAATTTAACAGAAGAGAAAAGAAAAGTGCTCGATGTTATGAAAAAATATCAAGATCAAAAGAATTCAAGATGACAGATGACAGATTGTAAAACCTTCAAATACTCCTCCTCTGATTATGTCTTGATGTGTTGTTGACTGGATTGTATAAATAATCATGAGTTGAATTGTTGCAGTGAGAAGATAAATGGGTCGGTCTGCTGGCACTATTGGACTTGAACCCACCTATTCGAATAGAACAGACCACCCTTGTTCATGTATACATTATAATAATATTGACTCTAATGAGAGAGTTTTTCCGAATGTTGAAAAAGAATGGAAAGATATGAGGATATCCCAAGTTCTTTGCTGGTAAATTATCTTGGTTACAACCTCAGTTGTTATGAGCTTGAACTAAATTTAATTCTAGACTCAAGTCATCCTGCTTCTTTGGATTACATGCAGCTGGTTTACCCTACATTACATAGTCTTTAATAACTACTTACCAAACTATCTCGATGATGGATGATAATAAAGCGCCAATACCATCAATTAAACAAAACAAATAGCCAAAGTCACTAGCTAATTCTCTCCTTTATCATTAACCGTGTCTCTTCCATGATATTAGCACACCTGTACACACCCACCTTTCTAAATTTCCAATATATATTAAATGTTTTAAACACCTCTGCACCTTTAGCAAACTGTACCAAAAAATTTTAAATCTCAAAATTCAAAATTCAAAAATTCAAAGAGAGAAGAAATCAAAGGAAAGATCCAAACAGATCTCTCACTCGTCTCTGTCTTGTATTGTCTTGTTCTATTTCTTATTTATGACACTCTGTCTTAATTTAATCTCTTTACTATACGTTCATCAACTAAAAGATTTGATAATTTTATACTTTATTAAAGCAATAATATACATATAAAAATGTCTGCTCAACAAGTTCCAACTTTCAAGTTAGTCTTAGTCGGTGATGGTGGTACCGGTAAAGTAAGTATTTGATTTTTTATCTTTTTTGGCCATAGAAAAAAATTAACAAAACAAAGCAATTTTCTTGATTTCGGAGTTGTTTGATGTTGGATCTTATTTCACGATTTACGTGTATTTTTCTTTCCCCATATAGATCTTGATTGATATTGTTTCTAATGCATAATGCGATCATTCGAATCATTCATTGTTTGGGGTTTAATTTATTTTATTTGTTGTTATTGCCACACTCTTTGATTGTCAAAGATAACAACAACTTTTGATGATCAACAAAGTGAAATTCAATCAAACTAAATCAGATCAACCACGAAATCAACCATTTTCTTTGTGTTTGTATTTTTTTTCCAATTTATTGATACCTTGTACTAACATTTCCGTTGTTTTATTACTACCTACTTTCAAATAGACCACTTTTGTCAAGAGACATTTAACTGGTGAATTTGAAAAGAAATATATGGCCACTTCAGGTGTTGAAGTTCATCCAATGTCATTCTACACCAATTTTGGTGAAATCAAATTCGATGTTTGGGATACAGCAGGTCAAGAAAAATTCGGTGGTTTAAGAGATGGTTATTACATTAATGGTCAATGTGGTATCATTATGTTTGATGTCACATCAAGAATCACTTACAAGAATGTTCCAAACTGGCACAGAGATTTAGTTAGAGTGTGTGAAAACATTCCAATTGTTTTATGTGGTAATAAAGTTGATGTTAAAGAAAGAAAAGTTAAAGCTAAGACTATTACTTTCCATAGAAAGAAGAATTTACAATACTTTGACATCTCAGCTAAATCAAATTATAACTTTGAAAAGCCATTTTTATGGTTAGCTAGAAAATTAGTTGGTAATTCCCAATTAGAATTTGTTGAATCTCCTGCATTAGCTCCACCTGAAGTTACCGTTGATGCTGATCTAATGGCCAAATACCAAGCTGAAATGGATCAAGCTGCTGCTATGCCATTACCAGATGAAGATGATGCTGATTTGTAAATCAATTAGTAGTTACTCATTACTTATCAAAGTTACTAATTTATAGGTACATACTCAAAGTGTGAAGAAAAAATGAAATAAAATTTAAGTTACTTTTCTTAACTAAACAACATATATCTGTAGGCCTAGTAATTTATTATTATGATCATTATCAATTGTCTATCTATCTATCTATCTATCTTTCTGTTCTCATAAATCAAATCAAATGTATACTGTACACTCCTTTATCTGTTGTTATAACATATAACATATAAACAAAGACATATAATAATCCCCTGTAATATATAACTCCTCAAACACACCTCTACCCACTCACTCACACCCATCAGCTCAATTTGCACAGCAGCCCTGGTCCCCTCCCAAATTATTTTTTGTTTCCCCCTTTGGCCAGCCAACGAGCAGCGTCCAAAGTGATTATATAATCTATATAATTTATTGAACACAATATTAATATGACAGAATATACTTGTTAGAAGAGTTTGGAAATTTGGAGGTGTTGGAATTGAATTGAATTGAATTAAAGTAGATGGTGGTTGATTGAATTTGATAATACTTATTAGTGGTGTGTTTGTATTTGAATAGGTCATTTGAGTCTTATCTATATATTATCTTACCTTTTGCAGCCCAGTTCAATTCATTATGTTTTCCTCAATTGTTAGATCAAGCGTAAGTGTTTCCCATGATTCTTTTTTTGCCAATTTGTCTATGCTTTTTTTTTTTCAGACCGATTTGTCCCTTTGTTTGTGTGAGAATGAAAGAGAGAGAGTGTGTTTTCAGAGACCATATGGATAACTCTCATTTGTTGTGACAATTGGATTCCTCATTTAATAGACTTGTGTTTCTTGCTTACAAAAACAAAAAGATCTGTATGACCACCTCTATATGTTGTTTGTGAACTTAACGTGATTATGTTATTTTTGCTCCTTACCATTTTATGTGAAAGAATCGCTTTAGATGAAGTAGATACTTCAAGTTGTTGCAAAAATCACAAACACTAATCCTGTTCGATAGACAGAGATGTTCACTATTATCTTCTCTTCTCTTCTCTCACTACCTCAGTATTCAACTTGATCAACCAAAAAAAAAACAAAAAGAAAAAGATACTAACATAATTCGTCCTCATTATTGAATCAATTTAGAGAGTTTCCATCTCTAGAAACATGAGAACATTCTCATCATCAATTCCAAGAGCCAATTTAATTTCTGATTTATACGTTAAAGAATTAAAAGCATTCAAGCCAACACCAATCTCAGCTGCATCTGCCGAATCCGCTACCAAAGCATGGAAATTACCAGCTGCTTTGAAAGTCCCAAGTTTAGAAGCTGAAGGAGCTGATGCATTAGCTGAATACGATTCAGCTGCTGTTGAGGTTGAAGGTTCAGCCGGTGTGTCTGAAGAATACAAGCCAGATGATTGGTTTGTTTTCGAAGAAGAAGAAGAACCAGGTCACCATTAAACAGAGAAAAGTTTTGTGCTTTTAGAACGAAAGAAGAAGATGTGAGAGTACTTGCCAGATTTTTTCTGTTTATGATTTAGAAGAAAATGTATGAATGTTTGTCCTTTATATCACAATTAGACTGTTTGTTATCGTTTTGTTTTTTTGTTTTTTTTCAATTTCATTTGTGTTTTCTCATTAGGAAATCTTTGACACCTATTTTGACAACTTTATCTTATTGATTGAAATAGAGCCAATCACATCCTGTGGTGTTTCTAGTAGCCTCTATTTACTCTTTCTTCTATCCCTCCCGCTCCTTCTCTTTTTATATTTCATACTTTAAAAATTCATATTATTACAACTACAATTGAAAATATTATCCTTATTATTTATCATCTCTAGTAAATTCATCGTCTACTGCAGAAAAGGTAATATACATCAGATACGACCACAACACTAACATATACTTTAAGTAGAAATAAGAAGTAGTAAACTGCTCTTGGGTTTCAATCCCTCGATTATCAGTTCTCCATTGCAACGGCCTGCGCCCGGGTTTAGCAGACACCTCCAAATTCGCAAACAGTGCGCAGGAAATTTATACAACATATAAACAAAAAAGTTGATCTAGGATGGATCTTAAATCGGCATACGGAACTAAGTAAATGAGTGTTTTGAATTTGTTCACTTTTCAACAAGAGTATCAGTAATAGGTGTTTTCATCACTTAATTCGTTCAAATTATTCCAAGAAGCTAATTTGATACTTGTTTCAAGTATAAAGGCTTATAATCTGTTTGATTTCTGTTTACATCAATTTAAAGTGCATCAGCATAACACGTTATCCGTCTAATATCATAAAACCATCTTCAGTCACTGGAACTTCTAAGCAGAAGTAATTATAATAATCTACAACAACAATGATCTCAGCCATAAAGAAAATTTACAGATATTATTACTTTGCATTACCCTTTTACATGTTAAATGAAAATGAACGTCGTGTTTTACATTTAGCAGTGTTGATAATTTTAGGATTCACTATATATTGTTTCAAGACTATATTTGTTAATCTATACGATATAGCTAATTTGAATAATGGTAACATTTCCACACGTATCATTGGAGGAGACCAGTTAGGAGGGGTGAAAGAATTAGGAATTCTTTTAGCTGGATTATTTTATCAGAATGGTAGTTCAAGCACCAGTGGTGATGATTTAAGTAGTCCTATTGGTGTTATTAGTACTGAGTCAGGGGCTCTTAATGGTGATGAATTTTGAAGTTCATACCGTAGTCTGATAAGATCATTTTAAGTGGATTGGCATAAAGTTGGAGAAATGTATGAAGAAAAATAAAAACAATAAACGAGTTGAAATCCGATCATGATGTTTCTTTCATGGACACACACACAATTGTTCATTCATTCACTTCTGAAAATAAACCCTGTATCATTTTAACTTATCCCTAATCCATGAAGAAGGTTTCTTCACTTGAGTTTTATTTGTCTCTGATATTTTAGAATGCTCTATATAATATGTTTTCACCCGGAATACTGACTGAAACACCCTTAAAGAGAATCACATACGTTGTTATTTATATACTGACATGCTGTTGTCGTCCCATTTGTCGCTTATGCCGAAAAAGAAAAAAAATATTTATATTTAGATATGTATGTATTCATATAAATTAATCAATTAATAAAGAAATAAGAAAAAAAAAACGCTTCAATCCTGTAATCCACTTCAAAACCATCACAAAGTTGAATCGAATCCTGGATGAAATGAATCGTGATTGTAGGAAATAAATTAAACTAACTACTACAATGTAATTACGAAACGGTAGTGATTATTACACTTATGAATTGAGATAACAAAAAAAATATGGGTTCTATCATAGTACAAATTTCAAAAATATTTATAAAATAAGAGAGGATACATGATATCCTTGATTTATCTAACTGAAATAATCTTTTTAATAAAACCATCCTATTTACTTGACTTCTTCTTGATAGAAGATGATTTCTTCTTAGTTAAACTCCCATTCTTTCTTTCGTCCCCAGAATCACTAAAATCGATAACTTCCTCCCTCAATTGATCAGTGCTCAATATATACTTCTTATTCAAAAACAAAGGACTCGATGAGACTTGGCCATCCGATAAGTTGTTCCCGGAGCTACCTAAATTTACCAAATTATCAACATTGATGGAAGAAGGGTTAAGTGATCCACTTGTTGAGTTGCTTGTTAGACTTGTTGATCTGATCTGTGTTATGGATGACGGTGATAAGATGGACGTGGTAGGTTGAGTTTGTTGGTTGAGTGGCGAGGAGGAGACAGATGCCGAAACGGGTGGTTTGGTAGTTGTCATAGGGAAAGGATTATATTTAGAGTATGACAACGAGTCATTCTTCGATATATTCGTTGTCGTTGGAGGTGATGATGATGATGATGATGATGGGCCATTCAATGATAAGTTAGTGAGGCTATTGCCAATATTATCATCGAATTGGGATAGCGATTGTTGCGGATTTGATGAGTGGTATATGTTGGGAGAACTTGGGGCCAGCTGTTTCTTAAGCTGCTGTTGTTGAGAAGATTGTTGGTTGTCCAATTTGGAAGGTGACAATTCAATCAATGGTTTACTAATTGATGAGGAATTTTGTAATGGTGAATGATAAGCGGACAAACCAGAGTTTTGAGAAACGATAGAATTCCCGCTTGGCTGTTGTTGAATGGTATTAGAAGGGATTGATGAAGATGACGTCGAGTATGGGAAAGGATTGTTTGATGACCATTTACGTGACTTTAGATTGACGTTGGAATTAGTGGATGCAGGATTGATGGGATTCAGAGTTGGTTCGGTAGGATGAGAGATATGATCGATTATGATATTTGGCCTTGGTGGTTTTAAAGAAGGTGGTTGTGTAGATGATGAGGTAGATGAATTGTTGTTTGTGGTGACAGAGGTTGTTGTGCCAGTAGTCATGGTAATTGAATCTAATTGTGATGATTGTTGTTGTTGTTGATGTTGTTTTGGTGGTAATGGCTGATCAAGATCAGGGAATCTTTCTTCGACGTTATCTAAGAATGAACTAGAAGATCCTTGTGTATTATTCGCTGACATCAAAGCAGGTGATGATGGAACTTGCATCAAATGAGTTGATGGTAATTGTGGTGCTAAATGATGTTGTTGTTGTGGTGGTGGTTGCTGTTGTTGTTGTTGTTGTTGTTGCTGCTGCTGTAATTGCTGTTGTAACTGTAGTTGTTGTTGTTGCTTTTGTAAATTCAATTGAAGCTCAATTGGATCAGCTGGAATGGCATTAAATGGAGAATATAGAGGAACAATACTTCCAGTGAAAGGTTCAATAGCAGGGCGAATTTGATCATTTGATGGGTAACGATAAAGACCTAATCCGTAAATATCATCAATATTTATAGAATTTTCATCATAACCCAATAATTTACCAACATGGATTATAATTTGATAAATGTTTGGTCTAAATTGAGGATTTTCTTGTAATAATAAATTGATTAAATTCTTCAAATTTTTTGAATAACTTGGTTGAATTGGAAATTTATAAGCAGAATGTAATATAGCTAATTCACCTGTTGTTTCAAAAGGAGTTGTATAATAACATAATTTATAGAGGAATATACCTAAAGCCCAAATATCTGATTTTTCATCGATTGGTAAACCTCTATACAGATCAATCATTTCAGGAGCTCTATATTGAGGAGTTGTTTGATGTAATAAATCATTATGCAAGATTTGAAATTCTTGTTGATTTCTAGGAGGTCTTAAAATTGGACAAGTTGAACCAAAATCTGCTAATTTGAAATTATAATTTGCATCAATTAAAACATTTTCAATTTTAATATCTCTATGAATCAATTTTGATTCATGCATTGTATAAACAGCTTTTGAAATATCAAACATGATTTTCAAAATCTCTAATTCAGTTAATTTAGTACTTAATCTTGAATTCATATAATCTAATAATGATTTATTTGGACATAATTCCATTAAGACTAATACTTCATAACATGAAGTATTTGGAATTCTTGAAGCATTTGAATCATAATATTTAACAACATTATCACAATTTGATAATCTTTGCATGACTTCAACTTCGGCACGTAATTGATTTAAACCTTCTTTATTTGGAACTATCACTCTTTTCAAACATGCTATATCTGATTGATATTGTTCTGGTTGAATTTTGACCGAATAAATATGAGCAAATCCACCTTCCGATAAGTATTTAACTATAGTTGTTTTATGTTTACCAACATATAACTCGGTACCGGGAGATAATTTTTCTAACCTTGGCTGTTGCTGTTGTTGTGGAAGTTGAGGTTGAGCCTGAGCCTGAGCCTGAGCTTGAGCCTGAGCTTGAGCTTGAGATTGAGATTGAGCTTGGGGTTGAACTTGAGGTTGAGGTTGAGGTTGAATACTTTCAATTGCTTGTCCTGAAAATTGTTGCTGCTGAGGTGGCAATTGCAACGGCTGTGGTTGATCGACAAGAGGGGGTGTTAAAGTCATTGAATGGAAATCAATATTTATGGGAGATAGGATGGGATAGGTAACAAACAAACAAGCAAACAAACAAAGAACCACTTGGTAGAAATTATACCGATACCAATTGATACCTACCTAGTTGATGTAGATGAATAAGAAAAACTAGGCCATTAAATTATAATCATTATTACTATTGATTCATTTTACAAGTTTGGTTCAATATTCTTTACAGCACAAAAAAAATAAGAAGGCTTATATAATGTTATGTAAATGATTACGTAACTGTATGAGGAAGCAATAAGCCGCACATATTTTTTGAGATGTATTTTGAGATGTGTTTTGATGATAATGATGATGATAATTTGATAATTTGGGGGTTGGATTGGATTGACCAGAGAGAAGACCACCAGTTAGACAACTTTCTGTTTGACAAAGAACCTAGTCAAATCTCTCATTTGGAAATATCCAATTGTTCCTAGTACAATAAATTGTATCACTATCCACCAAATTACATTTCTGTTAACACTCTCACTTAAATCTCTAAAAATTGATTCTTTTGATCTAAACATCTTATAATCATGTTTCAAATCATTCAAACGTCCATATAATCGTTGTAATTTCCCATGCATAATATCTTCTTGAGCCGTATTCCAAACACCATGATCGAATATTTTTGAATTTTTGGTATCGGTGTCTATTGTGATTCGACTCTTGATGGGTAATTTATAACCACCATCTGCTTGTGGAAATAGGCAGATTCGATGCTCACCAGAATCAAAAGATGTAAATACAAATTCATCACTGAATCCCTTTTGAGATGCAACGAGATGATTATTATCAAATGTTTCTTCAACTGTCATGAATAAATTGATATTATTTTTCGTTGATGAAGGAGGAGGAGGAGGAGGAGCACCGACAGCACCGAATGAATTTTTCATTGCCGATTTACGTAGTTGTTGTTGTGGATTTTCAATAACATCAACGTATGATGTTCCATCAAATATTTCTACTTTGTATTTGATTAATAAAACCGAATCTTGTGATAAGTATTTATAAATACATTTCGATTCCTTAGGGTTTAAATAAAAATGAAGTGATGCATTGGCTCTAATTGCAAATATGAGCAATGGGAGAATAATCAATTTTAATAAATTCATTGTTTCTAAGGAAGAGTTTTATAAAAGATCAAACTGTTCATTTGTATAGGATTGAATGAATCGATGGGTTATAAACTCAACTCACAAGCTTACTTTCAAGTTATATAATAATTGTAGTAGTAGATATAAATTGATGATAATAAATTATTATTCTTACTCGAAACTAAACTATCAGCATTATTAAAATTCTCAAAAACGCGATCTTAAAGTTGAAAAGAAACTCCAGATTTATATATTTTTCAGTACTATTTTTGTGTGTTTTTTCCTAAATCTGTAAAAACTTTTGTTATATATTTGATTAGAAGATAGTATTAACATAATGAATTTATCATTACTTGACCCATTTGCAGTGGCGAAAGAATATCCTGAGACCTTAACACAAACATTTGCATATGGACATTCAACATTCATAAAATCATCGTATAGTGGAGATTACTTAGCTTCAGGTAATATAGATGGCACGATAATAATCATTGATAATGATACACATTCAACTATTAAAGTACTTAGAGATCATACTAGATCCATCACTTCATTATCATGGTCCAGAACAGGAAGGTATTTGTTAAGTTCTAGTAGAGATTGGAAAGTGAATTTATGGGATTTGAAAGATGGTTCAGTGATTAGATCTTATATGTTTGATGGACCTGTTTGGAATTGTATGTTGAAAGATGATGATGAACAAGATGATGATGATAATTTAAACAATGATCAAAATAGAATTTGGAAATTTATTGTTGCATTGGTGGAAGACGATCCATGTTTAGTTGATTGTTCAAATAAAAATGATATTAAAGTATATAAAATGGAAACTGATCCAGTTATTATTGATGAACAAGAAAATCAACAAGAAGTCATTAATAGTGATATGATTGAAGAACAACAGGAAGATCAATTGAAGAAAAATAAGAAAAGAAAGATCAGTGGTAAGCATTGGACATTATCATGTGCATTTAGTAAATGTGGGAATTATATATTTAATGGAACAAGTAAAGGATGGATCAATATAATAAATTTCAAATCATTGAAAACAATCAAATCGATAAAAATATGTAATTCCAATATTAAATCGATTGAAATTTCAACAAAAGGTAATAAAATTGCAATTAATTCAAGTGATAGAATAATAAGACAATTTGAATTTATAATTAATCCAAAGAATAATGAATTTGAATTAGAACTTGAACATAAGTATCAAGATTCAGTTAATCGATTACAATGGAATTCAGTGAAATTCAATCATAATTCTGAATATTTATGTGCATCTACACTTGGTGCTACACATGATGTTTATATATGGGAAACTACAATGGGATCCTTAGTTAAGATTCTTGAAGGATCTAATGAAGAATTAATTGAAGTTGATTGGAATTATCGTCGATGTACAATAATAGCCACCGGAATGGATTCAGGTATGTTATACCTTTGGTCAGTTGTAATTCCACAGAAATGGTCAGCATTAGCACCTGATTTTGAAGAAATTGAGGAAAATATTGATTATGAAGAAAAAGAAGATGAGTTTGATTTTGTTGATTATGAAGAAGATTTGAATAAATTAATGGAAGAAGAAGAAAAAGAAGATGTTGATGTAATAACTAGAGAAGATGTTGATGGTAGAGGATTCCCATTTGAAAAAACATTTATTATTGATGTTATTTTAGATCAAGATGATTAGGTGGGATGTATTATTTAGAATATGTAAAAATAACTTTATATAATTGTACAATAAATGTTTATCTAATTTTTTTTATTTTTTGTGTTAATCTATTAATATGAAAAGAAAAGTAGAAAGAAAATTACAAGTACCATATGAAGAAAAAAGAAAATGATAAACCAAATTAAAATTAAATGTAAAAACTAATGGAAATTTTTTTTAAAAAAAACATAGGGGGATCTGATTTACTATTTACCTTCAACCAACCAAACCAACCAATCAATCTCTCTTACTGTTTATCCAAAACAGAAGAAGCATGAGTAGTTGCATATCTACCAGAAGGATCTTCATGACATCCCCATTCAGCTTTAGGAATCCATCTCATGACAGTGGAAGCAGCAGCTTTTGAAGGGAATAATTGATCGAATTTGACTCTATAGAAATAAGCTTCTTTAGTAGTTGGAATATCATCACCCCATTCTTTTTTAGGATTAGCAAATTCTTCATCTGAAACAGCAGTTTCTGCTAATTCTTTTAATCCATCTATCCATGAATAACCAACACCATCTGAAAATTGTTCTTTTTGTCTCCATAAGATTTCATCTGGTAAATAAGGTTTTGCAGATGGATCATCAGAAGTATCAAATGCTTTTCTTAAAATATATTTTTCAATTTTACCAGCTTTTGGATCAATTAATTTATCCTTTGGATCAATATTCATACAAAGTTGTAAAAATTCTTTATCTAAGAATGGAACTCTAGCTTCTAAACCCCAAGCCATTGTTGATTTGTTTGCTCTTAAACAATCAGCATAATGTAAATTTTTAACTCTTTTAACACATTCTGTATGGAATTCTTCAGGAGATGGAGCATTAGCAAAATATAAATAACCACCAAAGATTTCATCTGAACCTTCACCTGATAAAACCATTTTAACACCTTGAGCTTTAATTTTTCTTGATAATAGATACATTGGAGTTGAAGCTCTAATTGTAGTAACGTCATAAGTTTCCAAATGATAAATAACATCGGTTAAAGCATCAAACCCATCTTCAACTGTAAATGTATGTTCATGATGAATGGTACCAATGAATTTGGCAACTTTTTTGGCAGCAATTAAATCTGGAGCACCTGGTAAACCGATTGCAAAAGAATGTAATTTTGCCCAACCATTTAAAGCCAAATGACCTTTTTCATCAACACCAGTTAAAGTATGAGTTGCATCGATACCTTCTAAATGAGAATCGATATCTTTAGCAGCTTTAGCAGTTTCTCTTGAAGCTATAGCAGCAATTAAAGAAGAATCTAAACCACCTGATAATAAAACACCATATGGAACTTCAGCCATTAATCTTTTTCTAACGGCCAATTCCAAACTTTCTCTAACTTTTTTGTAATCAACAGGAATATTAGCAATTTTATTTTCATCATACCAATCAGGATTGAAATATCTTGTAATTTGATCAGTATTTGAATCATAGATATGACCAGGAGGGAAAGCTGTAATTTGATCACATTCTTCAGTTAAACATTTCAATTCACTAGCAAAATAAACAGTTTTTGGATGAGAAGAAGATTTACCCATATATAAAGTTGTAATACCAATTGGATCTCTTGAAGCTATAATTCTATCATTTTTTTTATCATACAAGACAAAGGCAAACATACCATCTAAATATTTTGGAGCATCCAAATCATATTTTTCAAATAAAGGAATGATTGGTTCACAATCAGATAAAGTTTTATATTGATAATCTTTTAATTCATCTCTTAATTTGATATGATTATAAATTTCACCATTAACAGCTAATGAATAACGTTCATCAGGAGAAGTAATTGGTTGAGCACCAGCATCTAAACCAACAATAGCTAATCTTTCATGACATAAAATTGTACTATTAATCACTTTGTTACCTGACCAATCAGGACCTCTATGTCTAATTCTTTTAGAATATTGTAAAGCTTTATCTTTAAAAGATTCCACTTGATCAACTTGATAAGCAGCAAAAATACCACACATGATGTAAAGATTATTTTTACAAAAAAGAAAAGTTGAATTTAAGTAAAAGAAAGGAGGAAGAAGAATAATAAATTTAAATTAAATAGTTATAAAATTGAAATTGAAATTAAATTAAATTTATAGAAATAATAGATAAGTAAAATACAAAACCAAAGAAACAAAAGAATGAATCATCCATCCATCCAATCCATCCAATCCTCTCTGAATCGAATCTTCACCAATTTTTTGAAAAAAACATGGAAATTTGGCCAAAAAAAAAAAAAAATGTGAGAAGAAATTTTGGAAAATTGCGCACATAAAATAATATTTGATTATGTAATATGGAAACAACAAAAAAGAAAATGAGTCATTGCTTATGTAAGTGTGGGTAGAAGTGTGTGTGTAAGTGAGTGGTATAAGAAGAAGAGGTGGTATAAGAAGTGGTAGTAGAGGAAGAGGTAGTGGTAGTGGTAGTATAAGAAGAGGTAGTGCTAGTAGAAGAAGTGGTAGTAGAAAGTAGAAGTATATATAAGTAACAGCAGTAGAAATGGTGATAAGCGCTTAATTATAATATATGGAAGAATAGAGATAGAAATAGATTAATAGATTAATAGTTGATTATTTTAAATGATTAAGAACAAGTAAGTTGTTTTTCATATATATAATATACATTATATATATATATTATCTCTTGTTTTGTCACTTGTTGTCGTCAACAACTTCTCTTCTCTTATCATTCCAACTACTTATTATTACAACATCAATTATTGTTGTAGCACCGCCTTACTTACTTACTACCCCCCCAAAATTTTAAACAACACAGCCACACGAATAAGTGGCTTTTAAATCTAATCTTTATTAATTACATATTACAATTGAAGGAAGGCTATTTGTCAATTTATATATAAATTACACTTTGTTTGTTAGTATTGTTGTTGTTATTAGAATAATAATATCATCATCATCATCAATTGATGTATAAATTTTTTAATTCATCATCAAATTTATCATTCCGTTTTCAATTATTTAATAAATCTTTTCGTTATCATCATTATCGTCTTTATCATCAATTTAATAAATTCAGATCAACATCCACATCAACATCAACATCAACATCCCTATCAACAATGTCTTCAATTGAATCAACTTTAAATCCTTTATTTGAAGAAATTAATAAATTAAAACCAAAATTCATTCAAAGATTATCAGATGCTGTGGCAATTCCTTCTGTTTCAGGTGATGAATCTTTAAGACCTCAAGTTTTCAAAATGTCTGAATTTTTAAAAAATGAATTAGAATCATTAGGTGCTCATGATATTCAATTAAAAGATTTAGGTATTCAACCTCCTCCTGTTTCTGATCCAAATTTGAAATTACCTCCAATTGTCTTGGCTAGATTTGGTTCTAATCCAAATAAAAAAACCGTTTTAATTTATGGTCATTATGATGTTCAACCTGCTTTATTAGAAGATGGTTGGAATACTGATCCATTTAAATTAGTTGAAATTAATGATAAATTATATGGTAGAGGTTCAACAGATGATAAAGGTCCTGTTCTTGGATGGTTAAATTCAATTGAAGCTCATAAAAATTTAAATTTGGAATTACCAGTCAATTTAATCTGTTGTTTTGAAGGTATGGAAGAAAGTGGTTCTATAGGTTTAGATGAATTAGTTGCTAATGAAGCAAATAAATATTTTAAAGGTGTCGATGCTGTTTGTATATCTGATAATTATTGGTTAGGTACTCAAAAACCAGTTTTAACTTATGGTTTAAGAGGTTGTAATTATTATCAAGTTTCAATTAAAGGTCCAGGTGCAGATTTACATTCAGGTTTATTTGGTGGTGTTATTCATGAACCAATGACTGATCTTTTCAATATCATGTCAACTTTAGTTGATACTAATGGTAATATTTTAATTCCTGGCATTAATGAAATGGTTGCACCTGTTACTGAAACTGAATCAAATTTATATGAAGATATTGAATTTAACGTTGATGAATTGAATTCTGCTTCTGGTTCAAATACTGCTATTTATCAAGATAAAAAAAATATTTTGATGCATAGATGGAGATATCCTTCTTTATCAATTCATGGAATTGAAGGTGCATTTTCAGGTCAAGGTGCTAAAACTGTTATACCTTCAAAAGTTATTGGAAAATTTTCAATTAGAACTGTTCCTGATATGAATTCAAATCAATTAGATAAATTAGTTATTAATTATTTAAATGAAAAATTCTTAAAATTAAATTCTCCAAATGAAATTTTGGTTGAATTAATTCATGATGGTGCTTATTGGGTTTCAGATCCATTTAATTCACAATTTGAAGCTGCTAAAAAGGCAACTAAATTAGTTTGGGGAGTTGAACCAGATTTAACAAGAGAAGGTGGTTCAATTCCAATCACTTTAACTTTTGAACAACAATTGAAAACAAGTGTTTTATTATTACCTTTAGGTAGAGGTGATGATGGTGCTCATTCAATTAATGAAAAATTAGATGTTTCTAATTATATTGAAGGTGTTAAAACTTTAAGTGCTTATTTACATTATTATGGTGCTGCATCTGATAAATAAATAATTAAATAACTTTTTTTCCGGCTATATTTATTATTTCTTAATTACCATTTGTTTTCTTTTATAAATTAATTGTTTTTGTTTTCTATACTTATTTTCTTAATAATTACCTGAAAATATACAAAAAAGACAAAAAAAAAAAAAAAAATTTTAAAAATTGATTAAACGATAATAATAATTCAACATGATATTAAAAACACTCACTAAACTATAAACTAACTACCTAATTTGAAATATCAGTAACTTTTAAGGTTGGTGGTAAAGATTGAATTAATTTCTTAGCCTTTGATGAATCATTAACAATTAAAGTATATAGATATCTTGAACCTCTAACTTTGAATTTGGTTTGCTTGTATTTCTTACCAACACCATTGATCTTAGAGTTAGTCTTAATGGTAGCAACCTTAACGTCTTCTCTTCTTGCTAATTCAACAAATTGTTTGATATCGGTGATTTGTTTCTAAAATAGTGGATGGAAAAAAAAAAGGTATATGTTAGTAATTTTGCCAAATTATTTAAAACAGTTATAATAATGTCATTGAGTTAAAGAGATCAATTTGTCAATAGTAATGATGATAATAATAAGAAGAAGAAGAGAATGTAACGATGATACATGTTATATGAAACATACCAAACTAGTTGAAAGATCTCACTCTTGGTTTTTAGCCAACAATACTTGATATGAAAAAAGGGGATGACATAAATTTGAACCTTGATGTAATATTATGGATGGAACACAAAAAAACACTCTTGCCCGAGATTTTGTTAAGATATAAATCGCTTCGTTGTATAGCTTATGTGAAAACAAATGTAAAATGTGATGTTGTATCCTTCTTATTTCATGTATATTTTATATCTATGTTCCTTGATAATTGAGATTGACTATGCTAAAATTGTGATGATGTTGTTTGCTTGCTTCACCATTTTTTCTTCATTCTTGTACTAATCAAGTTGATTCCAATAACACTATCCAGAGTTATTCTCTACTTTAATAAAACTCTATGGGAAAATCCATCAACATCCATCATTCCCTTTCCTCTTCTTGATTCTAGTATTATATCTCTTCTATTTTTTTTGATTGAAGGTTTCTTTGCATAAATCAATGAATCATGTATACTTGAAGTTTGAATTTTTTACATACGGCCATTTTGTATAGATTATGATGTGGTGTTTTAGTAGTATATGTAGAAAGAAACTTCAACTATATCTTAGATTCACTACCGGTTGAAGTACCAAACAAGATATACTAATTGTAATAATAGACACTTTTCACTACATCCCTCACTGTAGTGGAAATTCAGATATTTTTTTTTTCAGATTTTGTAGAAGCGGAGAGGGCAGGAAAACCCTGAAAGTAGGTCACGTGACTAAATAAAGAGCAGGTGTGCGGTGTTGGTAATTTGTGCCCATTTGCCGTTTGGGGAATTCTGTAGATAAGTTTGTGAGTTAGAGATAGATAGTGGTGATTGTTTTAGTTCTTTAGATGATTGTGTTGTTGTTGTTGTTGTTGCTGGATAAGAATTTAATATGTTTAAAAAAAGAGTGGTTAAGCAATCGGACACAGCACAGAATCAAAAGAGACGGAAAGTCGGTTTGGAAATACGGCATGATAATTCATCGGAAGACCAACAAAAGGGTGGCGAAGGACAAATAATATCATCACATTTACAAACTGATTCCAATTCCGACTCAGATTCCGATTCCAGCTCACAGTCTGATGATTCGAATTCAAAAAGGGCAATAACCAAAGCTGTTTTGAAGAAAGGCAGGATTATAACGAATCGTAATTCAAATGAATCTCGAAATTATTCTAGTTTACAAGAGTCCCATCCTTCAAAGAAAATAAATGACAATACAGTTATCACCAATGATGATGATCTAGATGGAAATAATAAAAAAAACACACAGAAAGACCACACCAAAGAGTTATTCAAAACAGATAGACTACTTGCTGAAGAACACGATCAATTAATACAGGCAAAAAAATTAAAATCACAACATCTACAACCTCAAGAAAAAGACTCTCAAGGTCAAAAACTTTACAAAGGTTCCCTTTTAAATAAATCAACAAAAAGTGACCTTAAGTTAAAACCTGCGCCAACGCATATTAGAACAACTACAAGTTTTGATTATCAAGCTGATGTTTGTAAAGATTTTCTCAAAAATGGGTATTGTGGGTTTGGTGATACTTGTAAGTTTTTACATTATAGAGATGAATTTAAAATAGTTAAAAAGCCCGTTGCTGCGGAATGGGAGACCGTACTTAAAAGAAATAAAAAGTATTAGATTGGGGAGAGATATAGGGATAATGTAATGAGATTTTATGTTATGATAAACCACATTATAGTAAATTGTACAAGTTATATAATCAATTGTATTAAATACGAAATTATTTCGATTGTTCAATAGTACAGTCAATCAACTGATTAAAAGTTTCTTTAATCTTCTCTTTAATTTCTTCATCAATTACCAGATTCTCTTCATCTGATAAATGTCCACCACCATTTGAAACTCTCTTGATCAACCTATCAACTAAGATTTTATAAATCCTATTGTCAAACTTACTAATCAATACTTCTAAACTTGTTTGATCAATGTTTTCAAAATACCAAGTATCAAATAAATTCACCCATATGTCCAATGAATTATCATACTTGTAAACTAAGTCATTGGAAAGAGAAATAATAGGAATTCCATTGTTATCAATTAAAACAGATCGGACTCTAACTTCCCCTGTTTCAAATCGTTTCTTTGACGAATCATATTTATAAAATTGGTTCAATATTGGAGATAAAGAGATATTAGAAATGAGATTCTTATTTAATTTGATGTCCCATGAGTAAATCAAACCATTTGTTGTAATGGCCGTGATATATTCATCTCTTGCTGTTAAATGAGTGACATTACAACCAACTTCAAATGATGGACGTAATTGTCTTCCTTCTTTGGAAAGAAGCATTATTGATCCTAGTTCAGTCGATAAACACCAGTAATCAGTCTTGATTATTGGTGTTGAAGAATGCGATGTTGTGCTGCTGATAAATGATGAGTTACAAACGTTAGTGAACTTGATATTATTGAAAAATTCAAATCGTGTCTTTTGGGAAGATGAAGCAAATACAAATATCTTACTAAGAGAATCAAATTCATCAAATTGATCATCTTCCGACAAATGATCCTTATTTTTCGTGTTACGACCATTGGATGATAAATGAGGTCCAGAAGTTGCGTTTGTAGAATCACTCGAAGACCTATCAAAATTATTTCTTATTTCCATTGTATCTCCATAGATAAGATCGTCACGTTTGAAATCAATCAACACAGGAGGCTGGATCTTGGTATCAGTGAATAATGATTCTATTGAGATGATAGGACCTGATAAATTGGATAACTGATCAATGTCTTTTTTCCGTCTTGATGATGATGGTCGGGTTGTGTTTTGCTTTTTTGTTGGAATTACATTCATTTCAGCAATATGATCGATATTATTATCGTTATCACCTTCATCAAGAGTTCGTTCATGTACTAAATTGTCTCGGATTGAAGTGACTAATGTTTGTAATCCCAACCTTGGTAATTTATATGAAGGAGTAGATAACTGGTCTTGAAGTAATTTCTGCCTTTTCTTTTGATCAGACGATATGGAAGTTGTAGATTTATAAGCACCAGTTGATGGTGATGAAGTACTAGTGAATTCATTTGTTGATCCATTAGCTGGTGATGTGCCAGATATTAAAAAGGGAGCCACTCTTTTTTTTCCTGATTTGGTTATTGTCACTTTTTGAGTTGACAAGTTCAATACATTCACTTTTGTCTGTTGCTGCTGCTGCTGCTGCTGTGGTGAGGGTTGTTGTGTCTTTGTTGAAACATTCTGTTGTGTTTGCTGAGGAGGTTGTAATGTTTGTAATGCCACAGAAGGTAATTTCTTAGTGGGATGTTTTTTCGATCTAGGTATTAAAGTATTTATCACTGCTGGTTGTGCCTGTTGTGTATTTGTTGAGTCCTGCTTCAACGATGCAAACATGGACGAATTCCCCAATGAATTACTAATAATCTTGCTTGAATCTGAATTACCCATCAATCTATCCAATTTATGTGAAACAGGATCATTTATCGACAACTCCTTTTCTGCTCTTTCTTCAAGAATCAACTGCTCAACACTTTCTGGGAAAACCATACTTTCCCTATCTGCACCATATCTATGCAATTCTGTATCATTACGTTCTAATGGGATAGGTTTCCCCAATTCATTATTTTCGAAGAAAATAGTGGTGATAGTTCCATCTAATGAACTAACAAACACAAATTCTCCCATAGGATCCCATGATATGTCAGTTATTGTTTTCAAACAAACATCATTTGCCACTATTAGTGGTGTTGCAGATGATGTATTCCATATAGCTAATGTTCGATCCTGTCCAGCTGTAGCCAACACTGTTGAGATAGAAGGTTCGTTATTTTCTTTACCTCCTTTGTTGAGTCGTTCTTTGTTCGAATCAACAATTTCATATAATCTTGGAGAAAAAGAGCATACCTCACATGGTAAATCATGCCCAATTAAACTAACATGACTTTCCCAATTACCTCTATTGATAATAGCCACCGAAGATAACCCTGAATTAATAGCGTTTGGAGCAGCAATATGTTGTCCATCAGGGGACCACGAACATCTTCTGAAATACGTGGTCAAAGGTGTTTTCTTAAACGGATCAACAACAACAGATTCAATACTAAAAGTCATCTCAGTTGGTGACGTTTTATGATATCGGAATATACGTAAAGTTCTGTCATCGGAACATGTTGCAAAATACTTATTAGCAGGATCAAAAACAACACCTTTCACATGTGATTGATGAATATCGAACCTTTTTATCTTTTCAAAAGTTGTTCCCGACCAGACTATAATTGATCTGTCTAGTCCAACAGTAACCAATATTGATGAATCTGGAGCCCAAGCCATATCTTGAATATCGTTGTCATGTGCTACTAATCTCTTACGAACCGTCCAGTGTTCTAAATCGGCTGTTTCTATGTCTCCATTGGATCCATTACTTGATCCTGTACCATTACTGGACCCTCCTAATCCTCCTCCAAATTGTAATCGATGCTCCATGTTTTGTGTCATTATTCGAGTCTTTTCTTCATCTTTCTCCCAAATCAATAATATCTTGTCATCTGATCCACTTGCTAAGAATCTACCCGTTGGTGAAAATCGCACACAGGTTACAGCACCTGTGTGTCTGCCCATTGAACAAAGTGGTCTACATACTCTATGATCTAATTTAATTGAATCATCTTTATTCTGTTTTTGTTGTTGTTCCTGTTGTGAAAGCTGCTGCTGCTGCTGCTGTTGTTGTTGTTGTTGTTGGGTGGGGAGTTGATTCAGATTACTTTCATTAATGTTCTCTTTGTTTGTCTCCAATGCAACAATTCTATTCTTATAATCTTTCAATGTATCAATCAACCATATTCGTATCTTACCATCTAGTCCACCTGATGCTAATCTTTGACCGTCTGGAGACACGGAAACGGAATAAACTTCATACTTTCTCTTCTCTTCAGTATGCGTTAGCCAGGGGAACTTTAAGATATGCATGGTTTTTTTTTTCAAAATTCCTGGTTATATGTATCCTATAAGAATTGGCAACGCAATTGTGTATCTTGGTATAGATGAATAATAGCCAGTACGTTGGTATTTATTCACAGATATATGGATTTCATCAAGGAATCAGAATATTTAAAACAAGAAACAATGCAAACTCGCATCGATGAGATCGTCTCAAATCTTTTTAATCTCCATTTTTTTGAATATCTTATTATTATTATTATTATTTTAGTTTCGGTGAATGGACTGTGAATATTCTGAATACATATCTATATTTCTAATTTTATATGTGATACAAATCACGTCTAGATAATCATATATATATATATATGTATATAACACATTTTATTTAAATTATTATAGGACAGATTTTGAAGAATAAATTGTTTATAATTCAAATTCATCAAAGACAGCTTGACCGAATTTATCTAAACCTTTATCTAAAACATCTAAAGGAACAGCAGCGTAAGTCCCTCTGAAAAAGAATTTAGTAGATCCGTGATCATCGAAATCAGGAGATCTGAACCAAGAACCGGGAATCATCAAACAACCTTTTTCCAATGATTTCTCGTAAACTGCATTTTCAACCTTTAATGGATCTTTACCATATTCAGTTGCAAATTTAGGATGTTGAGCAGCATCAAGGAAAACAGTAAAGAACATACCAGCAATAGGGGGTTCAAAAGTGACAACTTTATCATTTTTAGGTAAATGTTTTAATAAACTATTAGCAGTGAAATCTCTCTTGATTGTATATTCTTTTCTTAAACCGATTAACCAATCGATATAACCTTTTTGACCCCATCTACCTAATAAACCTTGAACTATAGATTGAGTGAATCCAGAAGCAGCTTGGATTGAAACTTCATGTAATCTAACAAATCTTTCCAATAAAGGTTTTTGAGCAATGATCCAACCAAGTCTAACACCTGGGGCCAAGACTTTAGAGAATGAATCTAATCTAATAACTCTACCTTCAGTATCTAAAGAAGAGAATGATTTAACTAATGAACTTATGAAATCCTCATGAGTAATATCTTTAGGAGCTTCAGTGTTTCCTTCAATATAAGGTTCCATTTGTAAAAAATAATAAGGTTCATCTTCAACGATTAAGAAATCATGTTTTATAGCGATTTCATAGATAGCTTTTCTTCTTTCATTAGATAATGAAGAACCAGTTGGATTTTGACCTGTAGCAATGGTGTATAATAACTTCGGTTTTGGCTTAGAAGGATGTAAAGTTTCCCAATTATTTAACAATTCATCCAATTTTTCAGGAATGATACCATGAGCGTCCATGGTAACTGGGGCAAATTTGACACTCAAAGCTCTTGCAGTCTCAATAGCTGACGAGAAAGTATATTCTTCAACTAAGATATAGTCTTCGTTTGGGTTACAGAAAGTTCTTAATGTAGCTTCCCATGATTGAGTGTTACCAACAGTTAAGATAACATCCCATTCACTATTTGGAATATCATGGATAATTTCGGTATGTTCTCTAATGAATTTAACTAATTCAGGTTGACCTTCAGTATAACCGTATTGTAATGATCTAGCTAAAGGAATATCAAATTCTTCGTCTTGAACTTTAGTCAAGGTGGCAATAGTAGAATCATTTTCATCACCGGTAGGTTTAGCCCCAATACCATTAACAAAAGGTGGAGCTGGAGAATGAGCAACAATCTTGTGCCATGGGAAGTAATCAGAAAGTGGCAAACCACCACCTAAGAAAACAATATCATCTTTACCATAGTATTTGAAAGCAGATTTCAAAGGAGATGGCAGTCTTCCTTCAGCTTCAGTTGATAGCAGGTGACTGAGATCTTTAACCATTTTCAATTATAAAAAAAAAGATAGGGGGCAAATCGAAATATAAGGGTAATTTAGTAGAAAAACACAAGAAATATTGCCTTCTATATATCATCTATTCATCCATCATATATATAAAGAAGTATGAGTAAACACTTTCTGACTCACTATAACTAACTCGAAAAGAATTCCAAAAAAGCGAGAGATTCAAATTCAAATTCCCTGCAACGGTTCTTCTCTTTTCTTCGCAGTTGAAATTTCAGATCTCTGGGGGGGGGGGGGGGAAAGGGAAATGCCAAAAAGAAAAGAAATTGGCGGGCGGTTGGCGGTTGGCGGTTAAAAGCGGCTTTTGGCCGGAGAATGAATTAAAATAATTTGTCACGTGTATGACCGTAAGATGTTTTTAGTTTTAGTTTTTGTTAAAAAGAAGATTAATTATAATTAAAACTAATAATTATATGTTGTTGTTGTTGTCGTAAAGTAGTAGGAGTAGTAGTAAATTATTTAATAATAAGAGGATGATTTATAATGTCTAATGCCATTAAATTCATTTTTCAAATTCCGTCAGGTTCGGGTATTGAAACAATTAATTTGTAGCGTAGCCGGGCACTTATTTTAAATCAAAAAAAAAAAAAAAACGTCAAAATCAGTCAGTGCTACCACCCTACCATTCCAATCGCTTGTTGTCAAATCCCAAAAAGAAATAAATAAATAAATGTGAAATAAAGTTTGAATGTATATATAGATAAATCAAATAAATGTTAGTGAGTCATTGAGAGTTGTTAATATCAATAAATTAGTAGTCTATCACACGCTAGAACGTTCTATGCAATACTTACCTGAAAAAAAAAAGGAAGTTGGATTCAAGATACACAACATAAAGAAGCTTAATCGAATCCATCGACGACTCTTGTTATTGAGTTCACACTTCTTCACTTCTTTCTTGATATCTTTGGATCATAAAACTTTAGAATTTCGATGTTTGATCGTTTTGTTAGATGATTCATTGCACCGTCCCGCAATCAATTACTTTGAAAATCAATCATGCTTTGATAAAAAATTCATCTATAAACAGTTGAATGGAAACTAATCAGATATCATTTGAGTATAACAAAATAAAGAGTATAAATTTTTTTAAAAATCGAAACAATAAAACAGTAGTTTCCTAAAATTATACTTTCGACATACCATTCGATTAATCAAAGGTATTGATCCATTCCAATTCGAATAATTGATAGACATTTTCTTTTTATTGTATTTATTAAAAAATGCTTTTTCAAAAATTACTAGGAAGGTCCTAGTAGTATAATAATGGAAACCACAGAAAAGAAGTATAGAAAACTTCTTTAAGATTTTACTTTTTTTGTCGACTTTCAATCTACCTCTCTTATTTTGTATGGTTGTTTCACTCATCTCGTATATCCTTTTTGTCTTATGTTTCATCATCAACTCTTATAGAAGCTTTTTTCAGGTGAGATATTTCGGAGAACGAAGAATCATTTAAGATCATCATTAGAAGGTAATATTCAAGTCACTTTTGGTTTCCATAAAATTCAATTCATAACATTCACCAAAGAATTTGCAATATAACAGTTTTCAATTGGTTAAAATAGATTATTTCTATACCTAAACCGGCATTATAAATTCTTACCTATCCACAAAAGAAACATGTCAACCTTATTAAAAGTTGTTGTTCAATTTAAAAGTAAAAGTTTGGACAAAAAAAACCACATATCATCTCACACCACCTAATCAAAAAAAAGTCAGTACATGCCAATAATCCTTTTGAAAGAACAACTATGATTCAAAAATATTCAAAGAAAAGACCTTATTTTTTATATTTTTGCGAGGGCACAAAAACAAAAGTCAAAAGAGGATAAAACTGAGAAAGGTCTCTCGGAAAAAACATAAACTCTTTATGGAGACTTTAGTGTAGTAAATCTTATATCATTTTGAAACAAACCTCATGACTCTTGTTTGATATTACCACAACTTTGCAAAACAAATGATGAAATGATCTCAATCTACATAGAGAACGCTTAATTAGAATGTTTAATTAAACAACTATAGTGTAAGAATAGAAAAATTCTCACGAACCACTAAAGAACACTTCAAGTTTATTGACGGAACTTCGACAGTAAAGCAGCATATTAGATGAATGAGAATTATTTTTAATAGAAACTGTTCCTTTTAAATCAAAGAAACATTCATCAAAAATAATAATCCTTTTGAAATGCTTATAAAGAAACCCGGCATATAACCATGCCAACTCTCACTGCGTTCTGAACTTGATAATTATATGTAATTGCTCTAAATTGATTATCTATAGGTTTCTCTAGTGAAGATTGATAAAATATCATCAACTGTTGTTTTTCTACCAATCAACAACAAACAAGAATCATTGAAAAAAAAGGGAAGTTCAAAACGATATAGATCAGATAGTGCGATAGTAGAAGGGTAAAAAAAAGACACTTTAAAAGAAAACATGTGGAGCGAGGTGGGAGTCACCACAATAGCTTTGGTTCAAAATCATCAAACAGTTTAAACAAGATGTGATGAAAGAAAACGAGCAAGCTATGTGATATGGTGCATCGAATTAGTGAATTATAGTGTATGTAAATCTGATATCGAGTATGATGACTTTTTTTTGAATATCCCTAAATCATGAGAATGATATGGTCTGTTTATTATCCAACTTGAACTGAAAAATTTAAAGAATCTCTATTATTCTTTCAAACGGTTATTAACCTAAGGGATGTTCAACATCTGTTTCAGTCTGAAGAATCAATAATGAGAAGAGAAATAGAAAATAAGAATATTCTGCAACTTACTTCAGTTATGATGTGAGATTGCACCCAAATGGACCATTATTACAAAAACCTAAAATTGAAATGAACGATCAAAACTAATTTATGATATGAATGTGAATAATTTACGATCAACTGATTTACTTGATCTTTGAGTCTCTTTGACTCACGAAATTTTAATCTCGAAATAAAGGCAATGACTTATAACTAGTGAAAAACGGGTAATCAACCTATCTAACTGAAAAAAACGATCCGTTTGTAAGAATTCAAGTTTCCAAAAATGAAGCCAAGTTGTTTTTGAAAAAGCACAACACGCTTAAGTAGATATCTAAAGAAAGAAGTTAGTAGTAGTGAAACAAAACAAACAGAAACAAACCCAAAGATACGACCAAGCACCCCATGTCATGTAAATTGATGATAACTTGCCATAGTTTCAAACAATCAACAAGCAGTTGTTAGTAATTACATCAAATAAACAAACGGACAAACACCAAAATATATGTTAAGCTTCGATCGATAAAGTGAATGGCGTTTTTTTGGTGTTTGTTTACATATATCCCAATACGGTAGTTTATGACACGCGCATAAAAATTGACAGTAATTGGGGGGCATGTTTACGTTTTTGGAGTTTGTTTTTTCTTTGTTTGTTTTGTATTTGTTACATGCAATTTGTGTATTGTTTAGAGGTTTGTTAGTTTTTTTCACACAAAGTTGGTTTGTTGGTTGGTTACGATCACATTCATCAAATAATTAGATTAGATAATATATAATACAGGGTATAATGGCTTCCGTGTTGACCACTACCCCGCTGACTGAGTCTAACAAACAGAGAACAAGCCATCAGCAACAACAACAACAACAACAACAACAACAACAACAACAACAACAACAACAACAACGACAACAACAACAACAACAACAACAACAACAACAACAACAACACCGATCGACTGAATCGCTCCAATCTCCGAGCATATCTTCTGATCTCTTATCTATTAGAAATGCATCTAAACTAATAAACGACAAACTTCAAGCAAAGGGCTATTTCTCCACAAAGCCTGACAAATTAACCAAGTTGCTGATGTTAAGTATTGACAGCGACAGTTTGTTGCCTAAAGAGATAACTGATTCTGAGAATTTTGAGATTTCAGGAACTATGTACGAAAACGATAAGAATGTCTTAAATATAATATACTCCTTGTTAGATTCATTAGAGATTTCGATGTTATTCAAAGAAACTTCGTTGAAAAGATTGAACGAAAAAGATTTAGAGATTCAACGATTGAAAGATGAGATTTCTAAAAGGGATATTGAGCTAGCTAATAAAGATAAAGAGATATACACGTTAGAAAGAGAAAATTTCAAATATACGATGAAATTAAATGAACAGAAAAATGTAATAAAAACAACAAAAAGTCATTTGAAAGAACGTGAAAGGTGGATCAATATGTGTAATAATGAATGGAAAAGGGAAACCCGTAGAAGCGGTTTGAAGATCGACATTTTAGAGAAGAAATTGAATAGAGTTACAAAGTCGAGGAAAAGAACATTGTCAAATGAGGGATTGGTGGAAAAAATACCAGAGGGAGAACAAATTGAAAAGATTGATGAGAACGGTAAAGTCAACGTGAGTCCGAGTTTTTTGGAATTAATTAATCAGAATACAGATTTAAAAGAAACAACTAATACATTATATGGAATGTTATTAAAAATATATAAAAATTTGAAACTATACACAACAACAACAACAACAGAAACGATCAACATAACTCATGAAATACCGACAACGTTTTTACCAACATTAAATGAAATAAGTAGGTTAAGCACAGATGAAATTGATATCTTTAAATTAGATCACAAACTAATAACTTTATTAAATAATATAATTGAAAATCAATTGAAAAATCCAAGTAATGAATCATTAAATGATACATTTGGATTGAAAAGAAATGATATAGTGAATGAGAAACAAAAAGAAATCGAGTGTTTGAAAAAAAACTTGACTGAAATTGAGGGCAATTATAAAAAAGTACTGTCTACGATGGAACAATGGAAGACTTTTAGAAATAAGTACTAAGAGTTCACTCCTTAGTCTTTTTTTTTTTTTTTTTTTGTTATTTTTGTACAAAAACTACATAATATACAAATATAATATTATATATACAATGTACATGATAAAACGAGTTTTGTTCAAACAATAGAATAACTAGAATTTTGATTCAATGGTGGTTCATAGAGCTTATAATAATCAACCAGGTAACCACCTAACAATCCTTCTCCGATTAAAGGTAATCTGAACACATCCCTAAATGTTAATGGATCATCTTCGTTTCTTTTCGTGACCAAAAAATCGATCCAATTTGTCTTGAACCCATAATTAAACGAATACGACCCTTCCTTATTGACTGTCCGTCTTGTTGTATTAAATCGTTTCCCCACCAAATCATCCGTAAGAATGACAAACTGGTTCAATCCTAATATTTTGAATAGTTTTGAGTTGATTAGGGCATGAGGAACACATATAAACTTACTGATATTCCCAAACCGATTTCCTGAATTATTGAAATCATCATCATCGTCATCATCATCACCATTGATCAATTCATCGGTGGGAACAGAAGCAAACGTTTCGTCTTTTTCTTTATGAAGGCCATTCAATTCATATGTCGTTAGTCCCTTTGATATTTGTAATGATTGTACCACAATTAAAAAAGAGAGCCATATGAGTTGTAATGCGCACCAGATTGTTAAGTTGAATGTGAAATGGGATTTGTAATAACCTGCACATAGTTCGTCAGAAAGTATATGACATGAATTTTCAAGAGAATCAGAGATATCCAATGAGTCAAAATGTTCATTGGATAATTTTAAAAATGTTAAGATGGAGATCTCTAGAGATAATGCAAATGCAAAAAACAGTTTATGATTTCTAATACCAATATCGTTATAAACCCAAGGACAATAATGATCGAATTTGGCAACTTGTCTCTTTTTAATCTTACTTAATTTAGAACGTAATGGGATTCTAATAAATGATGAGATACAAAAATGACGTGCATCAAACTTTCTAATTTCAAGTAATTCAATAATGGTATTATTAATTTTTTCCTTATTTGATTCTGAAGGGATATAACCAGGATCCAGAAACATACATTTGAAAAAAGAACCAAATACTATGGTGGAACTTATTAAGAAGATGAAGTTTGTAAATGGGAGTTCAATGAAAGTTGATGGAAGTACAGTTGTAATCCAAGTTAGAACTGTCCAAAACGCAGTTGATGAAAATATACCAGCATAAAATGGAGATTTAAATAATGATGCACGTTCGGTGATGTAATTAGGTATTATCCATTTAACTAAAAATGTAGTTTGTAAAGCAAATAAAACACAAGATATAATTAATTTCAAAATGATCAAATCATCTGATATTAATTGCCAACATATTGGTAAGAGAATATAAGGTGTGAAAAATGTAATCAATTTACTTATTTTATCATTCAATAATTTCAATTTTTTAGTTCCATCATTATTCAAACCAGATTCAATCAATGCTTGTTTTAACATTGATGTACAATTCATATCATTTGCAATATCCCATGAATTTTTATTATCTATTGTTTTATGATTCAAATCACTTCCATTTTTCAAAAAAATAACCATTGTTGATCTAGTTGGTCTAACTAATCCCCAATACAAAGGAATAAACCCTGTATCATCAACGATATTTAAATTGGCACCTTTACGGACCAATAAATCAACAGTTAAGACATCTCCTTGATAACTTGCCCAATGTAAGGAGGTACGACCTTTTGGATCTTGTGAATTGATATGAATTGATGTGAATTGTAATATATAAATGATTAACATGATGTTAGAAGAATGAACTGATAAATGAAGACAATTGAATCCTTGTGAATCAACAATTGATGTATCTGCATTGCATTCTCTTATTAAATAATCAACAATATAAACCAATCCATATCTACATGCCCATTGTAATGGAGTTGAATTCAAATCACCTCCAGCATAATCAACAATAGCCCCCTTTGATATCAAATATTTTAATGCTGTTAATTTATTATTAATTGCTGTCCAATGTAAAGCACTAACGTTATCTTCTAATTTATCATTGACTGATATTTTACCATTTTCTAAAAGGTCTTTCAAAGTATCAATGTCACCTTTTTGAGAAGCGGTCATTAGTTGATTGATTAATATTGTTTTCGGATCAATTACTTCAAATGATTCATTATTTTCCAAAGATATATCTTGTTCATGATGATGATGATGATGTTGTTGTTGTTGTTGTTGTTGAGGGTTATCTATGTCATCAAATTGAACTTCGTTCAATACATCAATACTTTTCAAAGATAAATTTAGATCTTGAGATTGTAGATCGGATCCATTCAAATCATCATCAGGATAAACTTGATTGATTGATTGTTCGTTGATGTTTTCGTTGTTATTGTTGTTATCAGGTATAGTTTTCAATTCAGTTTCAAAATCAATTGATTGATCGTTTGACATTTTTTTCTTTGTAACAGTGGTGTAATTATCAAATTTGAACCAATAATAGTTTCATTGGCATAGAAATGGGTATCAATGGTTGATAATCATTGTATTATATATAATTATTCAGTTTTGTGAATTGTATAATAATTTAAAGAAGGCTGAGAATGGGTGAATGATAGATTACGTCATTTAAATTTGTCTTTGTGAGATAAAGGCTATGGAAAAGGATAAAGAATGATGATTATTATGATGATGATGATGATGATGATTATAATTATGATGATATTATTTTTGCATGTTACTGAATTAAAGTATAAACAATCTAATTAACGTAAATATACTTTAGTAATACTATAGAAAAAGAAAATAGCAGAGAGAAACACAGACAAACATAATATATATATTAGTTATAAAATAAGTTAAAGATATAGTTAGGTACTAATGATGATAATGATGATTATTATTTATTTTGCTTTTTTTGCTTTTGCATTTTGCATTTTGCTTTCAATTAAGCAGCTAATAATCTCATAGTATTTGAATGACCAACACCTCTAGTATGACCTTGAATACAAACAATGAAATCACCTCTTTGTAAAATACCTAAATCAATAGCTTGTTGAATACCAAATTGTAATCTTTGTTCGATATCATCTTGCCAAGAATCCAATTTTTCACCTTTATAAACAAATGGATAAACACCTCTATATAAATGAACATATCTTGCAGATCTTGGATTTCTAGTAACCATTAAAATTGGACAATTTGGTCTATATTTGGAACATAATCTTGCAGTAGAACCAGAAGTTGATAAAACAATAATTGCTTTAGCATTTTGTTCAAAAACAGCTGATGTTGCAGCAATTGCTAAAGTTTCAGTGGTACCACAAGGTTTTGGAGTTAAATCTCTTAATTCATTGAAATTTGCATTATATGATAATGCTTGTTCTGCAATTAATGTAGTATGATGCATCATTGAAACTGCTTCTAATGGGTAATTACCTTTAGCTGTTTCACCTGATAACATGACACAATCAGCACCATCTAAGATGGCATTACCAACATCAGAAACTTCAGCTCTTGTTGGTCTTGGATTATAAGTCATTGATTCTAACATTTGAGTAGCACAAATGACTGGTTTACCAGCTAAATTACATTTAGCAATTAATTGTTTTTGAACAACAAAAACTTGAGGAGCTGGGATTTCAATACCTAAATCACCTCTTGCCACCATGACACCATCAGTTTCAGCTAAAATTTCATCGAAATTATTAACACCTTGTTGATTTTCAATTTTAACAATGATTTGAATATCTTTACCATCTTCACCTAAGACTTCTCTAATATGTTTAACATCTTGAGCAGTTCTAATAAAAGAAGCAAAAATCATATGAACACCATTTTTAACACCAAATCTTAAATCAGCTTTATCCTTTTCAGATAAAGCAGGTAAATCAACATCAGTATTTGGTAAATTAACACCTTTATGAGAAGAAATTTTACCTTGATTAATTGATTTAACTTTTAAAGTTTGATCATCAACAATTTCTAAAACTTCAAAACTTAAAACACCATCATCGATATAAATAATTTTACCAGTTTCAATAACTTTAGTAATATTAGAATAATCTAAAAACATTATTTTATCATCACAAGATTTTGAATATTTTTCATCAGTTGTGAAAATCATTTCATGATTTGGAGGAATTGAATAATCTAAATCATTTATAGTTGTACCTGTTCTAATTTCAGGACCTTTTGTATCTAAAGCAATTGCTAAAGGTCTACCAGGATATAATTCTTCAGATTTTCTAGCATTATCAATAACAGATTGATGATATTCATAAGAACCATGAGAGAAATTCATTCTAACTATATTTAAACCTGCTTTTCTTAAATTGACCAAAACTTCTGGATTATTAGTCTTTGGACCAATTGTACCAATAATTGAAGATCTTCTATAACTCTTATCAGGAGTGGCAGTGACATCTAAAGATGTTAACCAAGCTAACTTTGACATTGTATGGAGTGGGTATGTAGGTAGGTAGGTATGTAGGTTGATTGGTTGGTTGATAAATAATAAAAGTGTATGTTTATTAATTAATAGTATGTATATATATATAATACTATAATGATATATTAAAGAAAATATAAGTAGAAACCAAAAAAAAAAGGACAAATAGAAAGAGAGAGAGAGAGATAAAAATAAGAAAAGAAAGAAATATAGTAGATTATATATACAAGTGAAAAATTAAGATACTAAAAAAAACCTACACACACACACACATAAATAACAATCAATCAATCAATCAATTAATGATAATTATAATCACCAGTCAAAATTAACATGCATATAAGAAATGGATACGGGAGACACAAATTTAAATAAAGAGATGTTATTAAATCACAAAACGGGAAATAATAACGACGGGTTAGTGGTTATAATAAATATTAAATTTCGGAGTACTGTAAATCCATATAAGTTAAGTACTCCATCTATAAATATAATACGATACACTACTGTCTAGACTCTACACTACTACTGTCTACAATACAATTAAAACAATACAATACAATACAATACAATTACATTAATACAATGCAATTCCAATACAATCAACATATGATTCAATTCAATTCAATTCAATTCAACTATTAATCAATCAAATCATCCATCTCCTTATTATAATATAATAATAAATAGACAATTTTTAAAACACAAAAAGCCGAAATTTTTTTTTTTTGTGAATTGGCTGTTTATTATGATTATGTAATGGTCATTTTCGGTGGAGTTGTGAGTTCCGGTGATATGTGGCTGTGCGAGTTGCTGTGGCTGATGGTCCGGGGAAAGGAAGTGGTGTGGCTGGTGGTGTTGGGCTGTGTTGGTGGTGTTGGGGTGTGCTGTAATACAACAGACTATGTTGTTGTAAGGTCGGTGTGGTGAAGAAGCAAGTCGATAGTCGTGGTGGTGGTCTATTATATATATGGTGTTAGGTTGTTTGTTAGTTTGTTAGTTTGTACATGCAGTTGAGAAAAAAGAGGCTATTTGTTTTGTTTGTTTTATATTGTTTTGAAATTGATGATTATTATCTATTACTTAAGTTTTTTTTGTTGCAAGTTCATTCAATTCAATCTAACCTTTTGTTAATTGTTTGTTAATTATTTGCATCACATATATACTTATATTTGCATCACGACGCATCATATCAATATTTACAATCAATCAATCACTCACTCACTCATTTGAATATTATTTCTTTTAGTTGATATTCCATTGTTTATTCCCTCCCCCCACATACATACATACAATTTAACATTTCCTAAATTCCCCATTCATTCATTCACTCATTTATTCATATGCTGCTGTTATTACATACCTAACAAACAATGACTTCAAAAACAACTCGTTCTACTCTTATAAATAGTTCTTTATTTACTCCTCCTTCAACTTCGGTATTGAATGATAATAATAATGATAATTCTTCAGATACTATTAGTTTAACTAATTCAATGATACAAAAATTTGAAAAAGAATTTAAATTTGATAGTGATACTATTACTCCTATTAATATTCCTTCTTCTTCAACTACTTCTATTACATCAATTACTACTCCACTTAATAATAAAATTAATTCAAAAAATAAACAATTGAAAAATTCTTCTTCTTCTTCAAATGGAGTTTTCTTATCTCCTAGAAAAAGATCATTAGCTAATTTTAATAATAATAATAAAAAATTACAAGAAAAATTATCTTCTAAAAATCCATTTCATTCAATGTTTTCTTCTAAAAAAAATAAAAAAATTGATGATTCAAAATTACAATCTAATAATACCAACAACAACAACAACAAAAACAAACTTAAAACACCTTCACCTATTCAAGATTTAAATGTACTTAATAATATTAATCCATCACATGAAGATCGTGAAACTTTATTCAAATTTTCAAATGCTAGAATAACTTCTTATGGTGTTTCATCATCATCATCATCATCATCTAAATTTATTGATGATCCTTTCATGTCAAATATTCAAAATCAATCAAATTCAAATAAGGGTACATTATTAGGTCATGGTGTTTTTGAAATTTATCAAATTCAAAATAAATCAATTACATATTTTTCTTGTGGTTCTGTTGTTTATCCAATTTTACCAAAATTGAAAATTTTAAGAATTAATTCAAATTCTTTTATATTACCACTTTATAATCCTGAAAGATATTGGAAAATTACTTTGAAAACAAATGATTTGAAAACGATTAAACTTTTAGAAAATGAATTGAAAAATGTTTGTGAATTTAGAAATTTATACTTTGTTGAAGAGGAAGAAGAGGAAGAGGAACAGGAAGAAGAACAGGTTTTTTCAACAAATTTCAATAGTACAACCACTTTAGATCCAATAATATTATCTAGAACAAATTTCAATAAAAACATTCCTATATTGTCACCAATTGATAATGATGATGAAAAACAACATGATAGTGATAAATTATCAGATGATACTATAATATCTAATCAAATTATTGACAAAAATGATGACATTATTCCAGAATTACCAAAATCAAAATCTAATTATTCAATGACAACAGTTACATCAGAAGTTGCTTGTTTCAATTTGAATGATGAAGAAATTATAAATGACAATTCAATAAATGAATCCATGATACGGTCAAAAACACCAGACAAAAATAATATATCCAATGATCTTCAATTACAACATCCAACCCCATTAAGACCTCCTTCTAATACTTCATCACTTGATTCTGTATTAGATACTTTTAGAGATTCAGATGATGAAGATTCAATTGATGATGAAGAATTAGATAGTTCATTAGATCAATTAACAAAACTTTCTAATAAAAGAATGAATAATCATGAATTATTCATTGAAGAAGAAGAAGAAGAAGAAGAAGATGATGATGATGACGATATCGATGAAAAGGAAACTGAAACAAACAACACAATAGCATCTGAATCATTATATTTGGATGAAACATCAAGTTGGATGGATCCAAATGATCAAATGGTTCAATCAAAACCTATCAATAAAAGATATTCTTTAAGTTTTAAAGATTTTGATAAATTTAATAATAATTATTCTAATGATTTAATTAATTTCAATAAAACAAATTTAACAATTTTGAATGATTTCAAAATTCGTGAAGAAGTTGATAATGAAAAAAGAAAAATTGATCTATTTAATGATGATTTGAATGGAATTAGCATTATAAATAGATCTAAATCATTAAGATATAATTATCATCCCCATCCTCCTCCTTCATTGACCACTAATGGTAATACTCGAATCAATGACTCTTCATGGAGTAAGAAACTATTTGGATGGTGATCAAGTGTATTGTTTCATTTTCTATTTCATCGTCTAATCTTTTCCCTTTCATCGCTTTAATTCATTCTTCTTTATGGACAATTAGTTTATAATTTGCTTTTGATTCAATTGACTGTGTTTTTTTTTTTTTCCATGTTCTGCTTTAATATTGTTCTTTAAACAAGAATTCAATTACTTTTTTTTTTGAATGGCTTAGTTTGAATTGAACATATCATCAATATCAGTCAATTGTATCCGGATTATTTTCTCTAATCCAATTCATCGCTATATGGGATTACAAGTGCTTCCCCCCCCCCCCCCCCCCCCCAAAAAAAATATAAAATTTCAAGAATTTTTTTATTATTTTTTTTTTTTAATTTTTTGGTTTTTGTTGGTTTTTTTTTTTTTTTTTTTTTATTTTTTTTTTTTGTTTTTTTTTTTGTTGTATTATTTTAAATATTTTTTTTTTTTTTTTTTTTTTTTGATTTTATCAGCCCAATCCCACACCCAATTGCGTTTAATTATCACAAAACTTATATACAGAAATTCGATATCAATAGTTGTTTATTCCATGCTGAGAGTTAGCTAGAAATCAAATGTCGGGGGGTCATATGATATCTGCAAAATGGGGACACAAGAAACGGTGCTATAAATATATTTTGTTTTGATTGTTACAATATAAATGCACTTTTCCGAGCAAGATTAAATTTCAATCGTGCGCTTTGCTTGGTGGATTTATCAGAAGTCTAATAATTGATTTGATAACACCTGCTTGAATGCCTAATAGTTATCAACTTTTTTTGCACCTTCTGAAAATATATATTATATAGTATGTACTATATAGTAATTATATATTGAAAGGTAATATATATAAAGGAAAATAAAAATCTAAATGAAGTGTAAATACCGAGTAACATTAAAAACACTAGTACCCTAGTCACTTATCGAGTGAAATCTGTTTGACTTTCTCAATCTCCACATCAGCCCATGCAGGCAATTTCATATTCAAATTTGCAACTGCAAGTTCGGGATACGACTCGTTGATTTCTTTCTTAATGGCCTCATATAATATTCTGTATCCATCCCCGTTGAAATGTATACCATCGAGGAATAAATCTCTAGAAGCCTCAGCTGACTCATTAGCATTATTATATTTGTCGTATTCATCATACAGATTGATAAATGGCAATTGATACAAGTCAGCAACTTTCTTCAGCCCATCAACATACTTCTTATTGATCTCATTTGTTCTGAAAATTCCAGCACCGACATCACCTGGGTTCAAAGGCTCCCACATGTCAAAATAATGATGAGTCGGACTGATCAAGATCAGTTTGATGTCTCGTTTTAGAATCTCTTCGATAATTGATTTCATATTTTCAATATACTGCTCAAAGGGGACACCATCTGGAGGGGCAGTTGCTGCATCATTAGTGCCTAAGAATAGTGTAGCTATTTTGCACTTTGAATATGAATAATCGTGTTCAATCAAAAGTATCTTTTCGATCATTGCTTTCATGTGTTCTGAATTGTACCCTGAGAACCCTCTATTGATAACATCAAGTCGACGAACGTAATCGTGCTGCAATTGAGCACCGAGAGAGAATTCCACAGGAATAGTTGGATCGTCAGTGTGTGAGTATTTTTGAGCTTTATCGTATCCATCCCTTATGAAATCCTTCACTGGCTGCGGATTGAAGCTTCTTTCCGTGATTGAGTCCCCTAGTAAGAGGAATTTAGGATACGAAAGGGAGTATTCAAAGACCCCAGTATTTGTTGCCATCACTTATGTGGATATTGTTAAATAAATGAAAGTCAATTTGAGGAAGAAATGTTTATAAAGTTATATAGTAAAAACTTTAAAGTATAAAATGTAGTTTTCTAATTCGTCGCTCTGGTGGTATATATGTATAAACACTTGATGATGAGATACTAATCAATTGAATACATATGTTGTATACGGACAGAAAAGCTGGTAACCAACAAGAATGAATCAAGTATGGAAATTTTGTTTCTAATCATTGATTTATGTCCCATGCCCAGATTCAGTGAAGATGTCGATACGTGTATTATATAATATAGACACTAATCATTTTGACGATAAGGAATTAAGGAAACCCGAGCGCGCGAATAAAAAGATCAAGATTTGATTCTCTTTAGATAAACCCAAAAGGGAAATTTGCACAGTGGCGGTAAGTTGCGAGTTTTGAAAAAAAGAATTGTTTTTGCCCGTTTGGGTTGTGTTTCTCCTTTATTTACCCTTTAACTTATAATTTGGGAAAATAGTTATAGGCTCTAGGTCTCCAATTTTAGTCAGATATAAATTCTTGTAAAGGAAGAGATCCAACTCCACTTTGTAGAAAGGGAAAATTACTGTGCCCAATTTTATAAGTGAGATTTGAATGCATATGGGTAAAGTATCAAGTATCAATTATCATATTATATATTGCACCTGTAATAAAGACATTTAACTATCAATTCCGAGAGTCATAATTACGTATGTGGTAATATCTTCAACTGAATTTCGCTGTTATTCATGGATTCTCGTCTTTTATCATTCGAAGAATAATCTTCAAAGTAATGAGCTTTTTGTTCATCTTTCTTTTGTATTTGTCATTACTCTTGAACAAGACAGATCAATCAAATTTTTAGTTAGATTCATAATGACTAGATAATATAGGTTGTGTTGGAAACTAAGTAAGCCGGGTGAAGTCTTATAATTGGATCAGGGTACAACACAATTCCTCGTTGTTTAAATTTCGTTTCTTAGGTAAGACATTGAATAATCAGAAACTTTTCAAAAAAACAAACAAACATGTATTTGAGAGTTTAGTTTACTTTGAAGTAACTATAAGTAAGCAAGTGTTTGCAAATGGACTATACTGTATAAAATATCATACAAAGACTCACTTCTTGACTGCGAATCGTAATAAAATGGTTGAAAATTGGTTATATCAACGCGTAAGTGCCCTAAATGATAAAATACAAATATCTCCGACGTCAATTACTAACAATAACTCAATAATAACAGTTAATACGATCCAAGACATTCAATCATTTTGTGAGATCGGTGCATGCATATATTAACGGTTTACCACCTCCACGTCTACAGAAAAACAATATAAACAGAGAAGTATATGAGTTCAGACCAACCGTTGGAAATAAAGTGACTGCCTTTAGAAAATTGTTGGGTCAAGAATTGAGAAAGAATTTTTGGTTCGATAAGAAGTAACAGCGAAATGTGGAATCAGACTCCAATTAATGTCTTGAGATAGATTAAAGGAAATCGGAGTGCGTATCTCTCTCTAGCCAACTACTCCATTGACTTATCAGCAGAGGGAGTAACCTCGTGTTTCCCTTGATGTCCAGAATTTTTGAAATATAATATCAATGCATATGCCAGCTTCGTGGATACCGACCTTAAATAGGAAAGTTACCACAGGGTCATCACTATGTTAAGGTGAAGTTGAATGCACTTACTACTTACTACTTACTACTTGAAAGTTACAAAAGACCCTCTTGAACATATAGGAAGTTGAAGCACGATAAACTGGCTTACCTTTCAAATAATAAGCTGTTTGCTGGTTCTTTAAGTATTGGTAGCCGTTTCATTTCGCGCTCATCACACGGTGATTGTTATATGCGCTGATCAGAAAACTCTACGATGTATGTTTTGATCATAAGTATAAGACAAAAGTGATAAAACAATAATTAATATTAAAAACGAATAGATATACATAAATAAATAGAGGAAAGAAATGTTGGAAAGAATAAGCGGAAAAAGAAAAAATTAATAAACTAAAGCCAATCAATTGCAAAAATAGGAAGGCGATATCAAAGGGAGTAAGAGAAACCAACAGGTTTCGTCCATTTTTGGTACTATGTTTGTAGCTGAAAGAGAGTCTTTTTGAAATATATGTAAGTCTGATTTGTGTGATTATTCAATTTTAGTAAGCCGATTTAACAACGCTGAATTCATTTTCAGGTTTTTTGAAAGCTTTTCTAGAAACCATACTAACATCGTCAGGAGATGTTAAAATCATTTTATTCGCGGTATTAGATTTGAAATCACCGACCAAAATATCTTCATGATATTTGCTGATATTGTAAGAATCTAACTCATTTCTCAAAACTTTAGTTAAATTCCAAGTTATTGCAAATGGGCCAATTGATGTTATTATTGAAGTTGGTCTTTTGGATTTATTATTCAAATTGATATTGAAGTTTGCCTTCGTGAAAGTTAGGTTAGAACCATTTGAGTTTCTAATATATGCTAAATGTTCAGGTTTTAATGAAAGTTTTTTGGGCAATGGTTTCGCATCTTTATCAAAAGATCTTTCATAACCTAAACGGTCTTTATATTTACCTTTCTTGATCTTGACATCAATAAGTAGTAAGTATTTCCGACATGTAGCTAAGATATATCTACCATCATTTGAAGTAGTTAAGCCAATAAATTCATCGCCCAATGCAGGTATTAAAGTTTTCGCATTCTTACCTAAAGTATCATACAATTTGATTTCACCAGTTGCTGTAGCAGCAGCCAGATATCCATCTTCCGTTGTAGTAATTTTGCTGAAATTGGTCTTCGACTTGTATTCTTTAAAATCACCCTCAACTAACTTGTTTTGCAATCTTGGATCAACTCTAAACAAAGATTGATATGAAGAACCGATGAATGTTTGATCATCAGTTCTTTCAGCAAATTTACTATTTGGTGTATAGCTAACAACTGATAAGTCTTTTGAGTCTTTCTGGAAATTCCAGTCCTCGACAACTTTACCGTATTCCAGATCCATGGAATATAGTTTTTGCAAGTTGTCTCTATCTTGAAAGATCATTTTTGTATCTCCCTTTTGTAGCATCATATTAGTTGGATTGATTTTTCTGGATCTATCTTTGGAACTTGTAATATTTTCAATCGCAGTATTAAACTCAAATTGATTGTCATCATTAGTCTTGAATATACCAATTTTATTACCTCTTGAAATGTATGTGCGTTCATCTTTATATCCAATTTTTAGGCCATTGTTGAGATCAACAGTTGATCTGAATCTTGATTTCACCACATCTTCATCAACATCATCTTCATCATCCTCATCAACAAACAGTTTCTTTCCACGCAGAGCTGTTTGCTCTGGTATTTCGTCATCAGATTCGTCCTCTTCTTCTTCAAAAGAGGTGTCTTTTGAGCTACTTGAATATTCGATATCCTCTGCATCTTCCATCTGTAGATTATCAAATGCTTCAATCATAAAATCTCTGTCAATGTCTGACAACTTTACCCATTTTGACATGTTTTTGTGTTCCCATAAAGCTCTCATCGTTTCATTTTGAAAAGATTCGTAATCTTTCTTGTAAAAGAATCTCAATCTCCAAACTAAAGAATCAGTTTCGGTAACATATTGGAAATCACAAGTTAAGTTTTCAAAATCAAACCTTGGATCAATTTCGTCAATGTAGGAGCCCAATATGGTCTCATCATTCTCATATTTTGTAAGACTTAACCAATAATCCCATTTACCGATATCTAAAACTTTAGCATTACATGATTTCAACTGTAACATAAATTTCTGAGCTATGGTATCATATAAATATAATTCTGCTTTCACTGCTGTTAGTATTTCACCTTTCATCTCTTGCTTCGGTGAATTCTGATCAGCGGGTGCTGGTACTAGCTTCTGTTTTGGTTTCTGCTGCACCTGTTTTGGTTCCTCTTTGGGTGACCCATCACTTGCATCCTCAAATTTATCATCATCGTCGTTATCATCAGATTCAGAAGTTGCAGGTAAATCATGAAAAGCTGTTGAGGAATTCAAACCTCTTGATGTAGCATATTGCTGGATGTCTGATGTTGAAGGTAAAGATGAAACGTTTTCTTCAAATAGTGATTCCCTATCAAGGATAAACTCTTTCAGTTCGAACAATGTCAATTGAGAACTCTGTTCTTTGTATTTATTTTCGTATTCACATTTGTAAATAGCTAACATAAATTGATTTATGGTATCAACTGAAACGGAAGAATCTATTCGTAGTTCAAACATATCGCCTAGATCACCATCAGCATCTTTCCAAGTGATGATATATTTGTCATACTTTTGAAATAAACAAAATTTCAAATTTGGCACAATTAAGAATGTTTTCAAAGTGTTTGCCTCTGATTCAAATAAATCTTCGTCGTTGACTTCATTTTCAGAGTCATCATCGTCAAGAAGACTTTGATCGTCTGAACTTAGTTTGTTGATGACCAATTGATAGAAAAAAGGTTGCGTTGTCTCTTTGATTGACACTAACACCTCACTATATAAACATTCATTTTCTGATTTTGGGGATGAAGGAGATCTGACTAAGTATAGTTGCCCTGAAGGTATTAAGATCAACTCATCTTTTGATTGGGTGTTGTTATTAGTAAGTAGCTTTTTTAAAATGTTCATCGTGATTTGTTTTGATTCTCCTTGATTTGTCTTGTTCCAATGAGCAAAGGAATATGGATAGTATGCTAAAAAAAACACGGTGGACCAATAAGGACGTAGGCAGAGTACTCAGTGACAAACAACAGCCACTGTAGTATTGATCAGGGGTTTGTTTTCTCCTGCTGTTTGTCATGTCTCTTGTTTGCCAATCCACAGGGTCCTAATTCGAATCTGATTTGTTGTTTTGTTTTGTTTTGTTTTGTTTCGATTCCTCAACCAATAATGATACATCTGTACACAGGGATGCGGATCTATTTTGAATTTTCTTCTTTAGAGTCTAAAGTTCCTAAACAGTATGGGTATTTCATTAATGGATTTTGTTGGTTGAGGACCGGCCCGCAAACTGTTTCTAAGCACTATACGTAGTCCACAATACAATATCAGAATATATAGCAATATGACTTTGTATGGCGTGCCCAGTCGTTTATTCTCAACAGCTGTCAGAGCATGTCAAAGTAGGCCAAATAAGTGGAATTTACCCGATCTCGATAAACTACCAGGAGGTTTCAGAGGTAAAGTTTACAACAAGAAGAACTGGAAAGATGATTTAGCGAAAAACACCAAGATTTTAGAAAGGGAAGAGTCAGAAGGATTACTTCAAAAGCAAAGACAGACACAGAAAATAACGCCACCCCCTGATAATTGGAGAAATGATAAATCATTGCCTTTATACATGAGACAAAAATATGCGTTGAAAGAAAAATCCATGAAGATGGATCTTTCTAAAACTAAGAAGTTGAGTAGAGCTGCTATGGATGGTATACGAATATTACACTCCAAATATCCTACTGAACTATCAAGTGAAAAATTAGCTGAGTTTTTCAAAGTCAGTCAAGTTGTCATTGCTAAGGTGTTGAAATCTAAATGGGAACCTACTCCAAAAGAATTGAATAAAAAGGAATTGAAATGGGAACAACGTGGAAAAGAATTAATTGAGAAGCAAATGATCGATATGAAGTTAAAAGAATTCTTCATCAAGAAGGAAGAAGAATTGAGTATGGAGTTGCCCTATTTCTTCAAGCAAGAGGTCACTGACTATTATAGATTACATGGGTTTGAAAGCTTGCAACATAATTTTACAAAGTTGAATGAAGCTAGAGTTCAAAGAGGTAAATTGAGCTCCAACGATTTGATTTCGAAGGTGACAAAATTATGAGATAACGTTCGTTATGAATATTTATAACTAAAGTTCGTTAGTTAACATGTACATAGGAATACCAATACAAAGTAGTAACGACTTATTTATCCTTTTGATCTTTAATTATCTTCTTCAAATCATTAATTTCATCATTAACATCGTCAACTAAATTCATCGTGCCGGTACCTGTTCCGGAGCCTGTATTTGTAGGATATCTCAATCGTCTCTTAAATAGGAAATCTCTAGGATGATCGGTTGTGACCATTTGTAAATAGTTTTTAAATTGTTTCAGTTGAAACATCAATGGAACCATTTCACTAACGTCCTCGGAACTCATCCTTCCTCCAAATGTTGACGTCATCTTATAAGTTGCCTTGTTTGCGTAGTCGGCTACTTGTAGTCTGTTCAACGTATCCTTCATGCTGTTCAAGTTGGAATTCAGTTTGTCTGAACTGTTCAAATGTAGGTCGTTGTAATTTAAATTATTCTTGTTACTAGTACTGGTCTCATCATCTGAAAATCTCACCTCTTTGACCAGGTTATTTTCCCTGTTTAGACGAGCAGGACTATATCTGATATTGGACTTGGGATTAATATTAGCATTAACCTGGTCATCATCAAGTGACATGTTGTCTGTAGAAGTCATTGTATCCTTATAGATAACACCTTTGTAATTGATAGAAACAGATGGCACAAACTTGACTTTCTTAGTCAATCTATCGTAAACCTGATTCAAATTAGAGTAAACGTGATTCATAAAACTGATTCTTCTTTCATAGTTCAATTTGAATAATGGCTTCAAGCCCAATATCGCAATTATATAGATACCTGTGAGTAAATAACCTGATGATGATAACAACTTAAGCAGAAATCTTAATGTCTTATGTTGCTTGTTTGAATTGGAATATGAGGATAGCGGTAAGTCTTCCGGGAATGATATCACGGGGACTCTGTTGAATGACATGATGTGGTTATTTAATTTTGAGCTGTATTACTTACTCATTAACGTTCACAACATCAAAAGAGATTCAATAAATCACACCAGTAGAAATACGCTCATAAATCAACAGTCCTTCCTTCTCGCTGGTCTGCCCGCAGTCATCTAGACAAAATCACAATCTCCACTGACGTCTCAATGCGGAAAAATTAAGCGGCTCAGTCTCACTTTTGTTACTTTTATTATCCTACTTACCTACTCTTACCTACTCTTACCTACTCTTAACTAATCTTACCTACTCTTAACTAATCTTACCTACCCTTACCTACTCAATAACTAAACAAATTATTGCTTATCTTTGCCACCAAATTATTAACAACCTCTGTGTCCTCGTTAAACTTCAAAAGTACTAGTATGTTCGAAATGAATAAGTCATACCTTTGCTGAGCAACGCCCCCTGCATCGTTTTCATCTTCTCTATCATCAGTACCATCGCTTTTCTCGAGTTTGACAGCCTGATTATTGCCACTATTTTCACCATTACTGTTTCCTCCGTCGTCATCCTCATCTTGAGGCTCCCCTATGAACCCAAAAAAATTAGAATCGAATGCCAAGTCCCCGCCAAATTTATTCTCATCCTTCAGGGAAGCGCTGGAAATTTCAGCCTTAGTATTTCTACTCTCGTTGCTGTGGTCATCCGTTGAATCGTCAGGATCTTCGGTTGCGCTATTGTCTATTTGTACTGTGTCAATTCCTCTCCTGTTATATACCAGCTCCAATCTATTTGTCTCTAGTGAATCCTTTTCATTCAAGATGCTCACCCAATTTTTCAAATTATTGCCGCCCTTAAATGAAGAATAACCAATGATAAGTAACGAAACCAACTCATATTTCAAGTTTTCAATCAGTTCTACTGATGTCGCTGCTACTGTGCCTATTTCATGTGGCTTCTGTTGTAGTAATGAAATCAATTGATTATAAAACCAATCTATTTGATTGTTATGACTATCTACTAATTGATATGTGGAAACTAGTTCAAAGTCAGTAGTTGTTGAAGGATCTATGATATAATCAATCAAATTTGTTAAGTTTTTGCCTTTCGTGGATGATTTCGGGCTCAATCCTTTTTTGGATGATAGTTTGGCCAAAAAGTCACTGGCTTGCGGGATATGTTTGAATTTCTGGAAAGTTAGCTCAAATTCTTCTTTAATGATAGTCAAAATTATATTGTGGACAATCTCAATTTCTCCGCTTAATTCATCAAAGCACAATCTATTCAAGATTTTAATCACAATAATAATATCATTATCGGAGCAATTCCACCATACAAAACTATTCAAGCTTTTGAAAATATTCAACAAATTAGAAATCAAAAATGGTTGATGTAAATACTCTAAACCATTTAGCAATGAATCTTCGTCAATAAAACCTAAGTGCAATGCATTTATTGACTCTTTTAAAATATCTGGTAAGATGAAATAATAATTTGTGATCGAACAGGATTTGATCAAATCGTCAGATAATCCATCCGTATTCGAGCTATCAAATAACGAAAAAATCCATTCATTTATAGTTTTATTAATTCGAGAATCTTCATCTTGTATCATGGACAAATATTTAGTGTTCTTGATTGAATCAAAATTGTTTATAATCTTCAGCGATTTGGAATCTTGTAGCTTTGTACTAAACACCGATAAATTTAAACCAAATTTATGTATGACAAATTGTAAAAATACTAAAATTGATCCAAAGTCAGTATAAAAGTCTTGAACGTTTGTAGAGTTCGATCCTTCATCATCATCTAAATCAAGCATCATTTGATCTTCACCATCGTCGTACGATTTAGATTTTTTCTTGTCGCTATCTTCAGGTGTTTTGTCTAGATTGGAATCAAGATATTCTATCAGTGGTTCGATGAAACTATAGGGAGACTCGTTCAAAATTATAAACTCTAATAGTTCGTTATCAGTGAGTAATGAAATTAATAGTCTTCTTAATCTCAGACTATCATTTTCTTTGATCAACTTCAAGATCGATGCACTTGCTAAATTCGTGAATTGCTCTTTTGTAATATCAGACTGGTTCACTTTCTGAATAAATAGACTGACTTCAGACTCTTCGATCGATACAAACTCGGGGTTGATTTCAAAGAACTTGGAATTAAAATTATTACTCAATTCATCCAAAGTTAAGTGACTCTGTTCTTGCGTATTGTCTGTCAAAGAAATTTGAAATTTCGTATTGAAATCCGGAATTTTAACCAAATTCAAACAGGCCAACTTTTGTAACAAGGTAATCAATATTTTTTTATGTTCTTGGAATCCAATATATTCAAAAGCGGTAATCAATGAATTTGTTAACTTGAATTGATTGATTTTCAATAATCTTAACAATTTTGGCACTTTACATAATATGAAATGAATCCAAATGTCTTTTGTTCCAGTACTTGTGCTCAAAGCTAAACAATCAAAAATTGAAGTTATCAACTCATACGCAATTGATGTATTTGTAGCTGAAGTAGCCACGGATGATAAATTTAATAAATTTTTGAACAACTTTATGAAATTTTCATTGATTAGAGTAAATTCAATCGTTACTTGTTGTGATAACCATATGATTTTCTTCAATTTGAGCAGCTTAGTATTGATCTTTTGATCTTTGATACTAGTATTGCTGCTACTAATGTATCCATTATGTGATGACTGATAATCCTTTTTAGTCAATGAATAGTTGAAACTTGAATAATTGTTAGCTAAGTATTCATAAGATGAATCATACCCATTATTTCTTAAATAGTGTAAAAAGATCTTTATAGAATCAATGAAATTCGTATCAGCTTTACTGGTGGTGGTTGGATTGAACCTCTTCAAAAACTTGACTATAAATTTGGAAATCATAAAAATCAATTTAGATTCTTGGTTATTTTTGATTTCCTTGTTTTGATGGTGTTCCGAACTTATAATTTTCTTCAAGTAATTGATTAAACTTTCAACAAATGATTCATTTTCACTGAGTTTCAACCATGGAAATAAGTCATCGTTCAATTGGTTGAAGTAGATTAAGATAACAATCTGATCGTTAATTGGCAAATTTGTCAAATGATTGTTGAATAGATCAATAAAATCTTCAAAAGTACTATTCAAATCATTTTGTATTAATACCTCGTGAATATATTTCAATTGTAATGGAGAATTGGAGCAATTGTTATATAGTTCAAATAAATTGAATGTATTTGAATTTGCATTTGTTCCACTTATACCTGCACTTGTTCCTGTGGCTGTATTCGAAGACAATACCTTATGTTTGTATTCTTTATATAGTTTACTGAATGTTAATGGATGGAAATTCTTCCGAAGACTAATATCAATTAATTTCTTCAAGTTCAACTCCGCAATTGAGCCTGTCTTGTCGTTGTCCATCTCAGATGATGTATTTGTTGATGAGGTACGGAGTTAAGATGAATTAGAGTTGTCTACAAAAGAAATTAACTTATATACCACAGTGCTTTTCAAGTCGTACAGGCAGCTTTTCATTCTAGCTATATTTTGAATTCTCAAAACTTTCGTCTCATTGGCAAGAGGGAGACAGGCACGTGATTTAATTCAATCCTGTGTTTTTTCCTTGTTTGGAGCTTCATTTTTACGGTACAGCAATACAGATTACCATTTAAGTTTTATTGTCTTTTCATGAATCTTTTTTTTTTGATCAACATTGATTTAATTGGTGGTAATAACCATGGCAATAAATACGTATTTGTTATTTATTATTTACTTTCTAACTACCACCCGAAATTCTCGGTGTATAAGTAGACTTCCTTAACGTGATCGTCATTGGCAAACACTCTACTTTGTAAACTAGCTACAGAATTACCAATTTGCTTTTTCAACAACTCTGATCCACAAGAAATAAAACAGTTTTTGTCTGCCAACGGTAAATGATTAAGGATATCTTTGAAATCTGGTTTGAATTGAAATGTATTAATGTATGGGAATTCATCAGTTATGTTTGAATGAGATTCGGAGAACTTTTCAGTACCCGAGCCATCCAATTCGGTTATGCTTATTTGTGGTGTTGCTGATGACGAAGACGAAGAAGAAGTGTTGTCGTTGAATTCTGAGCAGTACACATTTATGTCAATAAGACCACTTTTGAACAATTCACTGAAATGTTCATTAAGATACTCTAATTCTTCTCTAATCCACAACAAGTCTCTCTTATGTTTAATAACCCAGTACAGTTTAATAGTAGATAAACTAAATTTGTTGTCTGAGATCAATCTGGAATATTGTGTTAGAAATGGAATCGAACTCGTTATTCCGGATCCTGAAGAAAACAAGTATAAGTTCTCAAATGTCCTAACATCTCTATCAACTCCACCAAATGGACCCTCGACTAAAACTTTCAACGGAGTTGTACAAGTTGGTATTGAGTTATATAACGATTTTGTTAACCCATCAAAAGCTCTAATAATCAATTTCAAATCGTTACTTGAATCTTTATTGAAACTTGGAATCACAGAAAATGGATGATTTTGAACGATTGATTTGTCCAAAACTCTAACAAAAATATGCTGACCTGGTTTCCATCTCATCTTGAAATCATTCTTGATAATCATCTCAAAGCTTTGATGTGTGGAGTCCGCAGTTGATAACTGTCTTAGTTTAGCGTTTTGAGATGACATGAATTTTTTACCCGGTCTCAAATAACCTTTGATTAATAATCTATAGAATAATTGAGTGGACCATAAAACTATAGTGGCAATCAAGTATCTGTGAGTGTTTAACAATGGATAGACGTGATAAAACAAACTAATGTAAAATCCAACGGCCGAGATCCAGTGTAGTTGAATAAAAAGTTCATAAAAATATTTTCTAACTGCAAAGAGTGAACCTAGCCATAAAAATGTTAAAAAGATCAATGGTGGCATACCGTTCATCCATAATGCTTCAGAGAGATATTTTTGATGAACACGGCTTATTCCACCTTCTTTTGAAGCTTGGTAATAGAATGGGATGGTGTGAACCCAAGAGAAGAATAAGCAAAGAATTGAAGCCAATTGATGATAGATGTTTAATTTTTCATAACTTATACCAGTTAAGAAACTGATGATATTCGATTTCCCAGACATGATATAAATGAATGGAATAAAAGCCATTGCCATACAGCCTGAACGAACAGCAAGCGGAGCTGTACCAAACCCTGCACATGCACGATACCATGGGTGAGGACCAAAACAATATCCAACTGAATATACTATAACTGATGCAATAATAGCTAATGAGCCAACAGAAGTTGGTAAACCAAGCGGCGCACAAATCGAATGTGATAACTTTCTATATGATATGTATCTATTCAATGCAGTTAATTTCTCAAAAAGGGTCGGTTTTGGAGATTTGACCCCCCTATCTATATCATAATTTGCAAAATAGTATTTTTTCAAACTTGTCAAAAAAATTAAAACTGCAAAGAAATAAATCATATAAACACCATAAGCAGCAAAGGAACCCCAAGGATTAGCAGCTTGGGACTTCTTCTTCACTGCCATAAATTCCTCGGTACCAATATCTGCAATACAATGAAGAGTGCCATAGGCAAGGATATCTCTCTTTTCAAATATACTGAAAGTCATAATGTGAGTTCTAGATTTCACAGGTGATGAAAGTTGGGAATCAAATTAGGGGAGCGTACCCAACTGATGGTCTAACAGAGGAAATAGGTACGTTATATAATGGAACCAATGAGTGAATGAAGAAATCTAAATGGATCACTAATGGCTCACTTTAATTTGCTCGCCGGGGTTGTAGATATTTTTGAAGTAGTCTAACAGACACTAATTGTACGGTTTTCAAGTTGAAAAACTGTCCTAACTTGCTCATACACTCATCTTATATTGTTAAGTGTTCAAAAACGAGCATTATATTAACCACTGCTGCTATTGGCCATTTTTGAGAACTTGATCTCCTCCTACTCCGGATTTGGGATACTTTTGATCAAAAAAGAGCATTTTTTAAAAAATGAAAAAAAACATAATTTGCTCGTTTTTGAAATTGAAAAAAGGTCGATTGGACTATCGGCTCCGGATTTAACAAACCGGGCCGGTACCACCTATTTGTATTTGTACAGATGGAATTATAATTAATAATTATACTAATTTGAAGTTTAAAATTTGTGTAAGCGTACAAAATTAGTACTTTAAAATTTATATACAATCTCGACTAAGTTCCACCGGGGAACAAAACGGCACCCCATGGTCCAAAATAATAATTCAACACAACTTCTCTAACTGTCTTTCCTGACTTCACAAAAGCATTCAATGGAATTTCAATATCTTCACTTGTGGTTAAGCACAAATCGGCTCCTTCCTTATCACCTATCTTGTTAAACATCTTAGCTAGATTACCAAATCCGATCTTTGCAATCTTAGCACTGTTATAATTGGATCTGTCTGGTTGTAAATTGGCATAATATGCAGAATCTTTAGCTAGTTCGATAGCTTTATTATAATCTTTATTGTACCATAAGATTTCACTGATTTGTAATTTCAGTAATGGAATCAATTCAAACTTTAGTTCATTTGATCTATAGTCTCTGATCTTGTTGCCATTTTCAATCGACGCCAGTTCATAATCCAGTAATCGTAAATTTGATAGCAAGATACTCAATGATTTATCCATATATTTAGTGTCTTTGGTTGATGTGTATAATAAGCATAATTCTAATAAAGATTCGGTTAATACTCTACTTATTTCTTGCCCTGGTTTCAAAATAATCAAATCATCTTTGTTGGTGGAAGACGAAGGTTTGCGATCATTGTTAAATTCCACTGATTCAACTAAATAAATAGAATCTATCAATAATTGTTCTGCCTTTGCAGTGTTATTCTTTTGAGTCTTGTAGTAATCAGCTAAAGCTCTTAACGCTCTGTTAACCAAAATGTGTGATCCAATTTGTACGTTGTTATTCTTAGTCAGTTCGTTATCATGTTCAAAATATTTAGCTATTCCTATTGCTCTTTCCAAGACATCGACAACTCTTTGAATTTCAATCTCTTTATCTTTGTTTGAATAAGTACTAGCAAATCTAATTAATAAATCAACATATGTGGAAAGAAATTTCAAATCATTTCTCTTATCTAGGTAGATATTTTCCAATTCGTAATCAGATAATAATAAATCCTCTACTCTATCACTTTCTTCATATTCCAATTTACCCCATCTTGCTAACTCTTCAATAACATTGAAATAATTTTGATTAGCTTTCTTATCATCATGTTTGATTAATTCATTAACTAGCCCTGATTTAAATTCTGTATTCGTCATAAATCCAAAATTCGACGACACTGGTTGCAAACCGCTAAGATATAAATTCGTCAATACAATCATCATAAGATTAAATACAAGATTTAAACCAAGGAAGATACCAATAATCAAAATGATTCTGTATCTAAATTGTCCACTAACAGATTCGCCAAACATTCTCTTCACCAACTTCAAATTCGTTCCAACTCTCCAAAAAGCTGCATTTCTTTTTCCGATTACAGAAAAGGGAGATTGGTTCAGTATATGAGCTTTCCGGTTATTTGTGAAAATTCCATTTCTAGAAACAGTGGACAAAACACTTAATGGTCTATAGATTATAAAAGGACATGATCGAAAATTGGCTGCTATTGAACAAGACGATTGTGATAATGTGTTGAGCCTAGCTAGTCTAGCCAATGGGGTGGCTATGCTTATTCCCGGTCTTGATATGAGCATTGTACTTAGTCAGTGATTAGATACCACCAAAAGCAGGCCCATCGAAATACACAGGTATAAGACGGTATAGATCGAGTGAAGGGTGAAATTTAATAGAGTAGATACAGCTTTTTACTCCACTTTTGGTGTACACTGCGAAGTGTAGTGTGAGATTGAGAAAAGTTAAGAGCGTGTCCTATGTTCAATTAATATATAATTATATAATTATTTTGGAGATTAGGTTACGTATTTGAACAAGTAATTAGTAATTATTAACCACATTATCAATCCAGTAATTTACATTTCTAGTGTATGTTTCAAACTCCTCTTTCATATCAGACAATCCATTCAAAGCCAGATTCAAACCACCAACATCTGTACCAGCTGCACTACAAACAAAATATCCATTTCCAACTCCTAGACACTGATTGAACGTCAAATCGACAATTTTAACCTTGTCTTCTGCTTCGTTTTTAATCGAGCCTAAATTTGATATCTCTAGTGTGAGAGTCCGGGGGCGATTTAGTGTTTCAAGTATAAAATTTTCAAGATTGATGTATTTCAAAAACGATATTAAATAATGGCAATCTTTACTGTCTTCAAAAAATCTTTCTTGGATATTTCTAGCATAGTCCCAATCAATATCTGTAGTTGATGATAATGGAGGAACAGTCAATTTCATTCCGGACATGAAAAGACCAAATTTATCACTGAATGTGGGGTTGAGCTGTTTCGCTTTTTTCAAGTCGATTAAATTTCTAATGTTAGATGGGACACTTGTAGAAGTTGAGGCACCTTTGGTTACAGGGACTATACTTAAATGTAAGATGGTAAAAAGTAGTGCTGTTAGCTTGATTGATTTTGATCTTGCAACCGTTAGTAGCTTATTCAATTTCTCGACTGGTATATTGATTACTTCAACCGGATCATCAAATTTATAAGTCAATGTAGGAATGTCTCTATTTTCATAAACTGCCGGATCTTTGAAAGAATCCACTTCTAGTTTCTTCTTTGGTAAAATCGGAGACAAATATTTCTGGACAATGTTTGGTGCAACCATTTTGAATGTTGTCAACAGGAAGTAACTCCAGGTTGATGAATAATCAATGACTTGATCTGAAGTAGGTGGTAACATGTCCTTTTGATCAACTGATAAAACTGAAGTATCAAATAAAACAGGATCATCAACCAAAACAGTTTCTAGATCAGTTTGTTGTTCGATCAGTTCATTCCAAATTCTTTTAAATTCAAGATGGAAATTTAATCCCGAAGTTCCATCAAAAGCTATATGTTCGCAAAAGAAAATCAATTTGTTTTGATCAAATAGCACCACTTTCCAAAGTGGTCTATTGACCCCCAATTCAAACTTATTAGCACTTAGTTGAGATAGTAGGTCACTATATTTGAAATCCCTGCCTGTATGTTTTTCAACTAATACATCACTTAAATGATACTTTTCAATGAATTTTATTTCAAATTCGTCTTCTTTGCTCAATTTATGAAACACTTGGATTGAAAGTTGAGAAAATTCCTTAGCCATGTTACTCAAAACATTAGATAGCACTTGTTTGGTTATCGGCTTTGAATATTCCGCATATACTTGGAAGTTAGGGTATACTCCATGTTTATTTCTAAATCTATAAAGGCTTTCGAGGAGTGATAAGTCTCTTGAAACCATTGTTAGTCACTTAAAATGTATATAGTGAACGTTATGCTTATATCTTCAAATTTGGTACTCAGTATCTTCTATTTTGTATTTACTAACTACAGTGAAGTATTAACTTTTAACGTTTATGTATTTAATCCCTATTATCCACTGAAGGAAAAGAAGAAAATTATCAAATTGGTTGTTACGTGATTAATGCTAAATTATAATGCTTGCTGCGCCGAGTGTTTTAGTGCATGTATCGTTAAATCCGGCTTACTTAAGAAGAGACGTTAGCTTAAGTTTGCAACAAATCTGCAGGTTTAGGTATCTAAGATTTGTAGTTGTCCATTTAACTATTTAGTAATTTATAATGCATTGTACAATATAGAAAGGTAGAATAGTAGTATATACTTGTTTGAAAATAACTATTTCTTTTTAAACACTGGCAACTCAATACCATGTAAGGATTTATATTTAACAGGTTGAGACTCAGACCAATTCTTTAACACATTTTCATCAGTGATCTTATAAACTTCGACACCTAAAGGTCTACAACAAGCCACCATATCATCATCATTTTCAGACCATCCCCAAGAACTTAAATCACCTCCAGGGCATGCTGATAATGCACATAATAGATCTGTTTCAGCGAAAAATTCAAAATAATCACCTTTTTTAGCAGGGCAAGTTTCCATGAAATATTGATCATGTTCATTTAAACCTGTCAATTGGAAAACGTTCAAAACGTCATGAACATCAAATTCAGTTAAGCCATATGGTAAAACAGCTCTCACTAGATTTGAGTGACAGTGGAAATCAAAATCTTCACCTGATAATAATTTGTCAACATATGGATCACATCTAGTACCTAATAAATCATGTAATCTTCCACCCCATTCATCTTGACCTCTTTCTTGCAAAGAATCGGCCGTGATAGTGGCTAAAGGTCTTAAATATGGTAAATTTGACCATAATCTATCATAAACAGACACATGAGCGGAATGTAACTGCCTAGTTCTTGAAGCCCAGAACCGTTCTCTTGGATTGTGGGCAGACCAAATATTCAAATCACCAACTTGAGCCCCTTCAACTGCAACAATTCTACAGACATGGCCCTTTGGAACATGCCATGCCTTACCTGATCTGATTGGGACAATTAATTCGTCAGTTTTAGCTCTGTCACCAGTGGAGGCAGTCTTTGCAATGCCATCGTATAATTCTCTATTTGCATATAATGGAGAGGATTCATCTGATGGTAAATAAGCAGATTTTGGTTTTGGTAAATTGTAAGTTGTTTTAACTGGAGTTTGAGAAGACATTTTGGATATACTTATTTGTTTTTTGTTTGAAAATATAACAGCTAACGAACAATTATATGATCGGTGAGAATCTCTTGTAATTCAATCAATTGTCGTAGCAAGTTACTTAACAGTATAGGATAAAACCGTTAACTTATACAACGTACATTCAAATTTAAGGGTCATAAGTAAGATATATCAGATCTGAGATATGAATAGAGATAACGTGGAAACCCAGGAGCGATTAGCTATCAACGGAAGTTTTAAGCGAGTGTATATAATTATAATATACTATACCATACATCGCCTAATTACATCTCTACACCTATTTAAAAGAAATCTGACTTTTCTAACTTATTTATCTCTCTCTACTTGATACTTATAGTAAGTACTTAACAAGTACTTGAAACTTAAACTTATAGTATAATGAGTTCCTCATAACGACAACAACATAAGATCTCAAAATCCAGCACAAACACAGGAAACAGGATATATAATATATGTGATATAAGATACATTCTTGTCTTCTCAACCACAGAACAAAAACATGCTTCACTAAGCATCTCACGTGCTTATCCTCCTGGTGGTTAAAGTAAATTTCCCCAAAATTTAGACAAGAACGTTCAACGAACCCCTACACAAGAAGGCTGCCATGAAATATAATATATTCTGATTGATAGTGCCCACGTTGCTATTTAATTTATCCCTCTTTTGTGTTTTGATGTTAGATCTGAGATCTTCCTAAACGTGATTTCCTCCTTTACAGCTATTACTTTTCACCAAATCACTGTTTGGTTTGTGTCAATTAGTACGCGTGTGTTGCTTTCAAGGTAGGATCAAAATCCACGCTGCTCGTGTTTTTTGAGGTCACGCACTGGTACTGGGGATAGCTGTACGTTGAACAACAGACAGTCTACGAAGCTCAAACAATATATTACGAGTATTGAGCTCTCTACACGTCGTCTTGGCCGTCTATCACATGCAAATACCGGCTATATGTTTTATGTTTCTTTGATGAATTCCAACAATTTCCCAATGCTGCCTTAACCCCAAACCCTTGATGATATAGCTCATAAGATCCGACCAGGTATCACCATGTGGGCATATTATGAGCATTTTAAGGAATGGTGTTCAACATTCAAGTTTCAAGTTTCAAGTTTCAAGTCCCAACTTTCAAGTTCGAATTCACGCTGACCTTTAAATTTATTATTTATATATCTAATCGGTGATCCATTTTTCTCTTTTTTTGGTTTTATCCATCTCCATTGAATAATTCAGTCAGTTTATAACACTTGTTGATCATTTTCCATTTTATCTGCGACTGTATTCAACATACTACATTGTCATTTATATAAGATGGAACGTTTATTATTACCTACTTATCGAGATGATTTACCAGGGTTAGCAACCTATTGTTTCAGTTTAAGTATCGCAGTCACTTGTTTCTTCTACTTTTATAGTGAAAAGTTCAGAGTCATCTTGATTTTTGTTTGGAACTGTTTTTTCAAACCTTTTAATCCCTCAGCAGTTGATATCAGTAAAGATACACCTGCCCAAACTCATGCACTAGAATCTTTTTATCAAGCACAAGCTAAGATATACGATAAGACTAGATCTAGTTTATTGAAAGGCAGAGAAACGTCATTAAATTTGGCTGCTTCTTATCTACAAAACAAGAAAAAGCTGGTTTGGATTGATGTTGGTGGTGGAACAGGATATAACATTGAACACATGGATTCAATTCTTCCATTAATGAAACATTTCAAAGCTATTTATATAGTTGATCTATCCCCTTCTTTATTGAAGGTTGCCGAGAAACGTTTTGCGGAAAAGGGTTGGAAAAACGTTCATTGTTTATTAGCTGATGCTTGTACATTCACCATCCCTCATCAAAATGCGGATTTTATAACATTCTCTTACTCGTTATCTATGATTCCAACATTTCATTCCGCCATTGATCATATTAGTTCATTATTGAAAAAAGATGGTTTGATTAGCTGCGTTGATTTTGGTGTTCAGTCTTCTGTTACTTCATTTGGTAGAGTTGATACATTAGGAGGTATGATTGGTAGACATAATCCATGGATATTAAGAACTATATGGAAAATTTGGTTTGAGGCAGATAGGGTATTTCTAGATCCTGGTAGAAGAGATTATCTAGAGTATAGATTTGGCACCTTGAAATCATTAAATCTTTACAACAAATCATTGGGTGGGATTCCTTATTATATTTGGCTAGGTTGTGATAAAGATAGATCTCCAGCTTTATTACACCGTATCAATGCTTTTGCTACAGAGTCACCATATTTGGTCCCACAAGATGTCTTATCAGGTGAGAATGAAATCACTAAAAGTAAAGGGCACGAAGCTGCTATGGCCAACAAAGCGAAAAATTTGCCATATCCTTCCATTTACTATCAAGATGATATCTATCGCGTTTATTATGATGAACTAAGACCTGAATATAAACAATTCAATGATCAATATATTTACGCATTCACATGGGAAGATCCAAGAGAGGATGCAAAGATTCTGAAACTGACATCTAAAGATACAGTACTAGCTATAACTTCAGCAGGTGACAATATCTTATCTTATGCTTCCTTACCAGATCCACCAAGACGTATTCATGGTGTTGATTTGAATCCAAGTCAAGGTCATTTGATGGAATTGAAATTAGCAAGTTTCAAATCTTTGAAGAGGGAAGAAATCTGGAAAATTTTTGGAATTGGTAAAATTGAAGGATTCAAAGATTTATTAGTCAATAAACTAGCGCCTCATATGAGCTCAAATGCCTTTCAATACTGGTATAACAAGGGAGATAAAACTTTTGATCCTGTTAAAGGTGGTGGTCTTTATGATACAGGTTTTTCTAAATGGGCATTAAGAGTTGCGCGGGTAGTCTTCAAATTGTATGGTGTTTGTGATGATGTTGATGAGATGTGTAAAGCAATTACAATTGAAGAACAAAGAAAAATTTGGGATGAAAAGATTAAGCCTACACTGTTCAATCCATTGGTTTCAAGATTATTGATTGGAAACCCAATTTTCTTATGGAAAGCACTGGGTGTTCCTGCAAATCAAGCAACTATGATGGGTTCATCAGTTATCAAGTATGTTGTTGATACCCTAGATCCAGTTATTTCAAGAAGTTTGATAGCTACTGATAATTATTTTTATTATCTTTGTTTGAAAGGGAAATATTCAGAAAATAATTGTCCTGATTACTTAACAAAATCCTCATATAAAAAATTCTCATCGTTGGAAGATTCGCCTTTAGACAATATTAGAATTCATACTGACTTCTTGAATGATGTATTTGCAAGATTAACAAAACATTCTCTGACCGTTGCAGTAATTATGGATCATATGGATTGGTTTGATACTAAAGGTGAAGATGCAAATGAAGAGATATCTGCTTTGAGTAAAGCTCTAGCACCAGGTGGTAGGGTCTTATTAAGATCTGCATCTAAAAAACCTTGGTACATTGATAATTTTGAAAACTATGGATTTGTTTGTGAACCTGTTGGGGTTAGAAATTCGGGAGAATCTATCGATAGAATCAATATGTATGCATCAACTTGGTTATGTACTAAACCTTCAAGCAAGCGTCACATGAGTACATTACAACTTTAGATTATTTGTTTTATTCAGTTTGTTTTGATATTTTTTTCTTGCTTTATAGCTATTGTATACTGTGTAACTATTTTTTACTTTTATATGCCAACATAGATTGTTAATATTACATATTATACATTCTATATTAAATTAAATTTTAGCTGAGCGCTTAGTGGAACCTTTTATCTAAATAGAAAATTTGAGACAGCAGAGTCTGAAGAGCCGCGCGGGACAATTACCAAGTATTCCAATCTCTGGCCTCTGGCCCTTTTTCCGCAAGTAACGCGGCGCGGACCTTTATCCTTGGCTCGATAAAATTGTTGTTAAATTCCTTAAAGTCTAGTTTCGAGTCTCGACAGTGTAAGTTAAGCTTGTTCTATCTTGGTACAAACGTGGTTTGTCAATATTAGCAAACCATTTTTCTATATATAGATCTGCAGTAATTTGTTAATGTATAGAGGTGGTTTCAAAATTAGTAGGGTCATGAAGCTTTGCATATGCGTCAGGTAGAGGTTGAAGCTAGCTATATTAATTAATAATACGCCCACGTGGTCGGGTGATTTTCTTATTGGGGATATTCAATATCAGTAAGAAAACCCAAACATCTGTTCAATTTGTAGATCGGATATAAACAAACAGCTTTTGCCAGGGATAGTAACCTAACGATATCTACCTTTTCATCCCGGTTTGGCTTAGCATGGATTGCCCACCCTTAGACCCTGTATACGAGCATCTACAAAGACACCCTTCACGTTAAGTATGGCAATTCTTCCCTGTCTTCAGAAGCGGCTGGAATCTTGATGAGTGAACAGTGATACTACCAATAACAAAAAGCATTGGATATTGTGTTACTGTGTAACTTACGCTATGGTTATGAGAAGTGTAACACGTTCTTTGACCACCTCGATCCAGTAGTTTTGCGTAATATTGTCTTTTGTCCCCCGCTGATCTGTGGATTGTAATTCACATGCATATGCATCTAGTAACTGCTTTAGTGCTTAAGTCGAATTGAAAATCTTGCTATTAGCTAGATTTGCACTGCTAACCGAGGCTTATGAAACTGACCTGTTATTGTTGGATTTTCTACGCTTTAAAAAAAGATAATTCAATACAAACCCTTGATTTCCTAGTTTGGACAAAATCGTGCATGTTGATATTTCCTAAACCAATCTTACACATGAGAGAAAAAAGGCCATGTGCTTCAACATCATAGTAATGTCTTCTTATACATCAGATCTACTCGATCTCGATTGGTCAGCTTAACTTTCAAATTCTGTTGAAAATGTTGTATACTTTTCTGTTGAATAGATCAGCACCCACCTATTGGGGCTTTTCCCCGGTCCCTAATAATTGTGAAAAACGATGATCAATCGTTTTCTAAAACTACAACTGGCTAGGTTCAAGAATTATATTTAAATAGAGTATCATATCCTGTTTTAACAGTAAATTACTGAAAAGTTTATTCAAAATTATCCAGGAAATCATACAAAATAAGGGGAAATTTTATCGCTCGTTATTAAATATAAAAAGAAAATGCGTTTGACAACCCATATCACATTCGCTGCCTTATTTTCGATTTCCAGAGCATTAGCTTACCTTGAAGTAGATGTTGATGGTGAAGAATATATCAACTATGGTTTAGCAGGTTATGGATTTGCACCTGGAGACTCTGTTGATAAGTACAAAGACACAATCTCGTTTGGTTCTTCGATCTCACTGCAGAAAAATTCTGTCGTCGTTACTGGTGGTGTTTATTCTTTTGATACTTACAATTTGCCAGATCGTGGATGGAATCGTGAAGGTACTTTGAATTATGTTCCAAGAATCCATTTGTTTGGAGCTGAATTCACTCCTTTGAACTCATCTTCGTCTGAAAACTTAAAGTGGACTTATAAGGACACAATCTTGTTGAAAGATTTCAATGGAAATTATATGACTGGTCTTGATTGTAATGATGTGATAGAAATCAATGGCTACTCATTACCTGCTTCAACATTCAAAGGCGATGGTTTTGGGAAAGGTTTGAACTCGACAACCACTTCTACAAGAGTTTGTTTGGATCCAGAAGCACTAAATTTGATTGAGGGTGATATCGAGAATGGTTTTTGGATCACTGATGAATATGGACCAGGGATTTATAAATTTAGCTCCGATGGTCTGTTGGTTGATTATATCTCACCACCTAAAGCTATTTTACCATATAGAAATGGTAGTATTAATTATTCAGCTGACTCTGCACCTTTCTTTGAATCATATGAGATTGGTGACCCTGATAGTGGTAGATCTGATAATCAAGGTTTTGAAGGATCTACTCTATCCCCAGATGGGAAAACATTATGGGCTTTACTTCAATCTGCTGATATTCAAGAAGGTGGTTCCAAGAAATACACCAATTCCTACGTTAGAATGGTTAAATATGACTTATCAGAAGGTTCGCATGAACTGATTGGTGAGTACGTTTTGAAATTACCAACTTATCAAGATCCAACAGCGTCTGCTGAAAAGAATCCAAGAACTGCTGCTCAATCAGAATTAGTGTACATTAGTGAGGACGTCTTTATTGTCTTATCAAGAGACAGTAATAATGGTAGAGCTCAGGATTCAACAGAATCAATTTATAGACATGCAGATTTATACAACCTTAAAAATGCCACTAATATAGCTGGTTTATATGATGGAAAGGGGGATAAGATTGCATCTTCAAAAGGTGTCTTGATTGATGGTATTACTATTGCAACTCATTACTCATTTGTTGATTATAATGAGGAATCACAATTATCTAAATTTGGTTTACACAATGGTGGTGAAGACGATTACTACTTGTTGAATGAGAAATGGGAAGGTATCACTTTAATTCCTCTTGATTGTACGACAGATGAATATTACATGTTGACTGTTTCCGATGATGATTTCATTACACAGAACGGTTTTATGGACTTTGGTCAATATCCTTATGCCGATTCATCAGGTGCTGAGTTAGATAACCAAGCTTTGATATTCCATGTCAAATTGCCAGGTTTACAGTCACAAGATAGCTTACCAGCTTCTTGTTCTATTGTTTCTTCCAGTGCTTCATCTTCATTTGTTTCTTCTGCCTTACCTTCTTCTTCATTGGTTTCATCTGTTTCATCTTCTTCTTCTTCTAGCTTTTATTCAAATTCAACCACTTCGATTACAAGCTCTTCTAGTTCATCAATCATTGTTACCGTTAGCTCTTCCTCAGAAGGCGCCACCACTACAGCCACCACTACGACTATTGCTCAAGACTCAGCAATCACTGGTTCACCAAGTAGTAAAGATTCCGCTACGTTAGAAACTTCAGTTTCACAAGATGGAACAATCTCCACCATCACCACCACTGCCACTGCCACTGCCGAAATCACTAACATCCCGGGAGATGTTACAGGTTCTAATGTTGAACAAGTGACTAGTACCACTGCCAGTGTCCTTGTTTTACAGGATGAAGGTTATGGTTTAAGATTATCTGGTGGGCTTATTGCGGGGTTGTTGACCTTTGTTATTGCAGTTGTCTACTAAGGTAATAAAAGTCTTTTTTTCTAGATAATATGTGTATCTGGTCTTTAAGTTTGTATTTGTTCTATCACGTGTATATGCTTTTATCTAGATATTTTATATATTAGTTTACGTATAAATCAGCTTGTTGATCGGTTTGTTCAATCCCAAACTGAATGTATATTACAAAGACTATTATTCAAAACATCAAAAAAGGGGGGGCGGTAAACACTAATCAATCAATAATATAATAAAATGGGATATTGTAGCTAAAAGGCATCTCCATGGTTTCAGGTGTACATTTTGCTAGAAGCTTACAGGGTTTCCTCATTTTCTATATATCACGTGCTCTACTTGCTTTATTAACACTCCACACCACTCTCTACTTTTTTTTTTTAGCGTAGTGAAAAGTTTCAACCAAGAGAGAGCGAGCTTCTTATAGTGCGAAGAAGTCTCTCAGTATGGGAAATCAAAATCTCATAGTGAGAAGGAATTCTGAAACAGTTGGAAATTTTGTAAGGAAATCTCTGTTCAATATGATGAAATAAGCTCTTTTCTATTAAGTTAACTATCATTAGTGCCTTGTCTGTCAAATTAATAATCTTTTTTGAAATAGAAGTTCTTCAAGGAAATAGTCTGCAAATTTCATATATTCGCTTAAACTGATTATTCCAACTAGGTAAAGACAACAAACAACAAACAATCAATCAATCAAAATGTCTACTGAATCCGCTTTATCTTACGCTGCTTTGATTTTATCAGATGCTGATTTAGAAATCTCTACTGAAAACTTAATCAAATTAACTTCAGGTGCTAACATTGAAATTGATAACATCTGGGCACAAATCTACGCTAAGGCTTTAGCTGGTCAAGATATCCAAAAATTATTCTTCAACTTCTCTGCTGCTCCAGCTTCTGCTGCTGCTGCTCCAGGTGCCGTTGCTGGTTCTACTGAAGAAGCTGCTGTTGAAGAAGAAGAAGAAGAAAAAGAAGTTTCTGATGATGATATGGGTTTCGGTTTGTTCGATTAGGCTATTAGACTAGCTATTGATGTTATATCTATCTAAAAGGGTTATTTTAAGATTTTTTTTAATATCTATCAAAGTTGAATAGAAGAATTTAATATATGATTAATATTATATTAGTGATTGATTGTAAGCTAAATTTGAATTGTAGTCTGAAGCTGCTACTTTCATCTAATCAATTAATGATTTGCTTGACCGAAAGTATAGATAACAGATATTTGAGTAAAAGTTTACTTAGATTACAATTGTAAAAGATCAACCATCGTAGTAATAATGAAAAGTACTATTCTAACATATTAATCTTGCAATTTACACAAATAGATGATGATATCTATTGAAACCAAATGTGTTTATTTATAATTATTATTTAAAATATGTAAGATATTACTTTAAATACTTATTTCTTCTTATCAGCATCAGCTTCGGCAGCTTCCTTAGCTCTCTTAGCTCTAACACCAACGTATTTAGCATCGGATCTAGCTAATCTTAAAGTTCTGTAAGCACCTTGTTCTGGAACAACAACAGCTCTTGATGGTTCAATGACAGAAGCTTGAGAGATTGGGAAAGTAGCAGCAACGGAAACTTGTTCACCGGTAGCCTTAGTGTTTTTATCAAAGATGATTAATGATTCTTTGTATTGGTTTAATCTAGCAACGTTAGTTTCAAAAGTTTCAGTAGATCTGTTAGTTCTTCTGTGATCAACAGAGATACCAATAGTTCTAGCATATTTTGGTGAGTAACCAACAGCTTTCAATTCAGCTAAAGTGAAACCTTTACCGGCTCTAACTTTTCTGTTGTATCTGATAGTTGGAGCTCTAACAATTGGTCTTAATGAATCAATTGGCTTTGGAGCAGCTTGAGCTGATTTAGCAGCTCTTGCTTGTCTTCTTGAAGCTTTCTTACCAGCTTGGTCCAAGTGGACTCTGACTCTTTCTTGCCAGTGCTTTCTGAAATGATTCTTTAAGATTGGAAGATTCTTTGAGATAGCTAAATTAATAATAATAATAATATGGTGTTTATTGTATTATGTTAGTACATATTGTTAATTAATTGAATATTTTGCAAGTATGAATTTTTTTGAAATCCTTTAAATTAAAAGTATCGTATCCATCATAAATTTAACTGACTCTGATATATACAATATAATGAGAATGAGAATGTTACTTGTAAACGATATTCCACTATTGTTCATTATATTATATGAGTTTTAACTGACCATGAGACATCATGACATATTATCAAGAAGAAGTAGAAGAAAAAGCTATCATTGTAATATAGTGTAAGTATTCAATCTAATACATATTAGATGTTTGGAATCTTGTATTTCTAATTTTTCATCATGCTAATAATCATATTGCTTTTATTGTTATTTGTGCTTTCTTTATAGTTGATACTTGATGTTGTATATATGCACTTACAATAAAAATTTTGGGTAAGATACTCTCTAACGATGCCTTAATGAATCGGTTTGTATTCACTATACTAATTAAAGTATAAGTTTCATATTCTTGTATTGGTTTGTGGGTTGTTCTATTTATTTGACTTGACCATAATAGGTTGGTTAACTTGTTCTCTCCCTTGATGGTAGTTATGCTTCTAACTTAAAGGATACTCTTGGATTCAAACTTGTTCTCAAGTATTGATGTTTATCATGAGATAGATTATGACATACCCATTGTGATATATAATTACTCCGTTGTGTGATACTAAGTAAGAAAGACTAGTTTTATGAAAAAATAGCTTAATAGTATTAGTTGTAAATAATATATATTAATCTGTATAAATTTGTATAAATTTTGAAAATACAAGAGACACTTCAAAAGTTTTCCATACACAGGGCAAAAAATGAGTTCCAACTTCTTCTCTGTTAGGGGAGGTAAATTCAAAAGATTTTTGAAGCGAGAGGTAAAATTCCACTATAACTAATTTCCATTACTTCACTGCTGGATGGGGATGCGGATGGGGGCAATTTAATTTCCCCCCCCCCCCCTGCTAGTAAAAATTTTCAGCGGAAGGGGGAAGGGGCGCGCACGCACCCTAAAGGGAACCCAACCGGACGGGCAGTGGGCACCGGGGGATGGTTGGTTGGTTGTTGCTGACACGTGTGTTTGCGGCCAAGACCCATGACAGACTAAACAACATTGGGCAAGATCCAGAACGCAGTCACACTTTGGATCCTATACCCATCACCCTCGCACCTCTCTGTTTCTCTTTTTCTCTTACTCTTTCACCTTCTCTCTTATTCTCTTGTTCTCTTGTTCTCCTCTAACTAACTGCAGTTGTGTGGTGTCCATCCGTCCCGTCTTACTCTCTATTGCAGATTACTGGCATACCATACTCCACCAAACCCAACTTTCCAGCTTAGCTTTCCACCTCTCTAACTAGCAAATCCATACCTTAATGCTCTCTTTGACAATATTGAAAAAAAATTTTAAGGTGTATGTATATACATTAATCATATAAAATCAATATCATCATATTTACTTTTATACTTCTAAGATTCAGATAGATTTAACATACCATATAATCATTGAAAATGTCAACTCCATCCGTCCAAGTATGTTTTATTCTAATTCAAATGACAAATTAGAGTGTTTTCAAAAGAGTGATAAGTTATAATCAATAATGAGGATTGAATGAAGAAATGAATGAATGATTGATTAAACAAATAAGGCGTTCAATAGATGAACAACAAGATAGTGGTTATTATAACTTCTTTCAAACAACAACAACAACAATCATAGATTTTTCACAACTATTGAATAAGCCAATTATTTCTACAACCATACATGCATGTACTTCACTAGTGTAATAGGGGTAAAGTAATGCCCAACAACATACAACAAGAATCACTGTGTTCATATGAATGATTGAATCTTTTAATTTGAATCGTCGTTTAAACTTGAACATCAAAGAATTAGATCAGTTTTACCATGAATGAACAAATAAATGTCCTTCCCTTTGTTATAATATTGTTACGGTCACTCACTCTCTCTCACACACAACTATACAAAGAGAGAAAGCTTCACATAATCTTTTTGACCGTTTAACCATTATCTCAATATATGGGAGGGGGGACGTTATAGTATTCCACTTGGATTACAATAGATGAAAAGAAAAAAATATTTATATTCATATAAAAGATCGCATAATAATAACACATCAAAGCCATCATCATCATCATCAATCTTCAACCGTTTTCTTTTAACCAAAATCATTATCATGATTTCCTCTAAACATATTGATAACTTACCTCACTCCATTTTTGACACGTAATTTTCTCCTACTTTAGTACATTCACACATTCCAATTTCACATATACTAACATTGAATAATTATTCCTTCTAATATAGACATTTGGTAAAAAGAAGAACGCTACTGCCGTTGCTCACGTTAAAGCTGGTAGAGGTTTAATCAAAGTCAATGGTACTCCAATTACTTTAGTTGAACCAGAAATCTTAAGACACAAAGTTTACGAACCATTATTATTAGTTGGTTTAGATAAATTTGCCTCATTAGATATCAGAATTAAAGTTACTGGTGGTGGTCACGTTTCTCAAGTTTACGCTATTAGACAAGCTATTGCTAAAGGTTTAATCGCTTACACTGCTAAATACGTTGATGAATCTTCTAAAAATGAATTAAAGAAAGTTTTCACTTCTTACGACAGAACCTTATTGATTGCTGATTCAAGAAGAATGGAACCAAAGAAATTCGGTGGTCGTGGTGCTAGAGCTAGATTCCAAAAATCATACCGTTAAAGATATTATATTTCATTTATATGTATGTTTTCTAAAAACATATGTAATCCTTTCAATGTGTATACGGTTCTGATTGTTTCTTTTCCACGTTATATATATATTAATAACTTCAATTATTAACATTAGTATTAATACTCTGTATAATGTCTCTAGACAAAAAACACAAGTCATTCTTGCCAATTTGTAATTCAGTTTGCAATAACAAGAATCTTACCTCAGAAGGGACAATGTCTCTAGTCATGAATTTGTTTCATGATGTAATTAACACACCTTTATATATGGTTGTTGGTGGGGAAACACACATGGTCTTAGTTACGATTTTGGTTACTAAAAAAGCTAGGCCATAAAAAATTAGACCTGAATATTTCACTAAACAAATGAAAAAGAAAAGCAGTACTAAGAGATTGATTTTGAACCATAGTTAATCAAGAATATGGGGAAGTTGAGTATCTGTATTATTATCGTTGTTGTAGATCAGGATTGTTTCCAATTAAAAATTATTCCAAACCCCCTCCTTATAAGCTAGAAAAATACATTGGATTTTTATCCCCTTTTTATTACGTACTATCATTTTATTCCATAATTTATCTACCTACCCTTCAACCCTTCTTTCTGTTCTGTTATGTCTCTATCAACTGTGACATATGATTCTATACCACTGTGCAAGATAACATATTCAATCAAAAAAACACTCAACGATCCCAATTTTACCCATTCTCATTCTCCCTCACCCATATCTTCTTCCATTGCCCAAAGTTCAAACATGCCCCCCATCCATTCAAAAATAGTATCAAATATACACCTGTACACCATAATAATTGGCACTGCCTCAATTATAACCGAAGTCAAAAAAAAAAACATTACTACCCCATAATAGGGCCGGATTACATAAATCTCTCATCTCGACTTCTTTCAAATTTTTCAAATTTATTATTACAGACATTAATTGAATGATAATTTTTATCAATTTTGATTATTTTTATTTAAAGAGTTAATTTTTCCATCCCTTTATTTGTGTACTTTTCTCTGATCCTTTATTAAAATATATAATCATTATAGTTTATCATTTTGTTCAAGATATATCTATCCTTATACAACAAACAAATCATACAAAAATCAAATCAATACAAAATGGCTACTCATTACGCTTTATCACAAACCCATAAACATATGGTTGAAGATCATTTAAAAGATACTGATCCAGAAGTTGCTCAAATCATTGAAGATGAAATTGAAAGACAAAGACACTCGATTGTTTTAATTGCCTCCGAAAATTTCACTTCAACTTCTGTTTTCGATGCTTTAGGAACTCCAATGTGTAACAAATACTCAGAAGGTTATCCAGGTGCTAGATATTATGGTGGTAATGAACAAATCGATAAGATGGAATTATTATGTCAAGCAAGAGCTTTAAAAGCTTTCCATGTTGATCCAGAAAAATGGGGTGTTAACGTTCAAACATTATCTGGTTCTCCAGCCAATTTACAAGTTTACCAAGCTATTATGAAACCTCATGATAGATTAATGGGTTTAGATTTACCTCATGGTGGTCACTTATCTCATGGTTATCAAACTGATACTAGAAAAATTTCAGCAGTTTCAACTTATTTTGAAACCATGCCTTATAGAGTTGATTTAGAAACTGGTATCATTGATTATGATATGTTAGAAAAAACCGCAATCTTGTATAGACCTAAGACTTTAGTTGCTGGTACTTCTGCTTATTGTAGATTGATTGATTACAAGAGAATGAGAGAAATCGCTGATAAAGTTGGTGCTTACTTAGTTGTTGACATGGCTCACATCTCAGGTTTAGTTGCTGCTGGTGTTATCCCATCACCATTCGAATATGCTGATATTGTCACTACTACTACTCATAAATCATTAAGAGGTCCAAGAGGTGCTATGATTTTCTTCAGAAAAGGTGTTAGATCAGTTAATCCTAAATCAGGTAAAGAAGTTTACTACGATTTAGAAAACCCAATCAATTTCTCAGTTTTCCCAGGTCATCAAGGTGGACCACATAACCACACAATTGCAGCTTTAGCTACTGCTTTGAAGCAAGCTGCTACTCCTGAATTCAGAGAATATCAAGAACAAGTTTTGAAAAACGCTAAAGTTTTAGAAGAAGAATTCAAAAGCAAAGGTTATAAATTAGTTTCTGATGGTACTGATTCTCATATGGTTTTAGTTTCATTAAGAGATAAAGGTATTGATGGTGCTAGAATTGAAGCAGTTTGTGAAAAGATCAATATTGCTTTGAATAAGAACTCAATTCCAGGTGATAAATCCGCTTTAGTGCCAGGTGGTGTTAGAATTGGAGCTCCTGCTATGTCTACTAGAGGTGCATCTGAAGAAGATTTCAAGAAGATTGTGGAATATATTGATATTTCTATCCAATACGCTAAGAAGATTCAATCAGAATTACCTATTGAAGCTAACAAATTGAAAGATTTCAAAAAGAAGATTACAGAAGGTTCTGATGAATTATCCAAGTTGAAAGATGAAATTTCTATCTGGGCTGGTCAATTCCCATTATCTGTTTAAAAACTTTATGACAATACATTATTTTGTGAGTGAGTGAGCTCTTTATTTTTTTTTTTTTTTCTTTTGTTGATAAGTTTCTTGTTTATTCTTATTTTAGAAAGATTTGTCATCTTGGTGTAGTTATATATAACTTGTTGTAAAGTCATCTGAGGCTGATTTACTTACGTTTAATTTACTTTATAAAAAATTTCCGAAAAGATAATCGAAAAAGAAAAGTATCACCAAATTGGAATAACTAACGAGATAGACTTGTATAGAGACAAATAATGCAACATATTAGATTCATAGCAACTTATACATCATTGATAAATAAATAGAAAACAGTAAATGAAACATTGCAGATATTTAGTTACTCAATTCAGATAAAGTTTGTTTTATAGCTTCAAATAATTGATCTAATTCAGCTTTTCTTTCACCAACTGCAGAAACACCCATATGACCAATTCTGAAATATTTGGTTTTGTAATCTTTATAGATACCAGGAGCTAAAGTGAAACCCTTTTCTCTAATTGAACTTAAGAATTTTCCACCATCAATTCCTTCAGGATACCAAACAACAGATAATCCATGAGCTGCAACGTCTCTTGAGATAGGAACTAATTTGAAACCGATAGATTCCAAATTATTTTTGAAATTATCAGATGCAACTTTATGAGCTTCAATTCTAGCATCAATTGAATCACCAACTGCTAATAATTCTTTTAATGAAGCATTTAAAGCATGAACTAATTGAACTGCAGGTGTAGCGAAATATGCACCACTACCAGCTTCATAACCTTTCATGATTGGAAGCCATTTTTTCAAAGATGTGAAATAAGCAACTGTTTTTTCTTTGTCAAGAGCTTTTTGTAAAGCTCTTTCAGAGGCAAATGAAACAGATAATCCAGATGGAACACCGAGTGCTTTTTGAGATGCAGTTAAAACATAATCAATTCCCCATGAATCAAATTCCAAAATTTCACATGCAGTTGCACAAACGGCATCGACAACTATTAAAGTTTTAGGAGAAATAGATTTAACCAATTGTGAAATGGCTTTAACATCTGATAAGACACCTGAAGAAGTATCAGTTTGAGTTATAGTTATAAGAGCATATGGATCATTTTTGGAATCATTCAAAGCTTTTTCAACTTTTGAGATATCAATAGTGTCACCGAAAGAAGGAGCTTCAATAATGTCAACATTATCGGTGTAAGCACTTAAAGCTTCAGCAAACCCATTTGAAAAGAATCCAGTTGATAAAACTAAAGCTTTTTCACCTGGATTCAAAAAATTAGCACCAGCTATATCCCAACCTAAAGTACCAGAACCATTCAAGACAAAAGGTTGAGTATTTGGATTGGTTGATTTAAAAACCTTTCTAAGATTTTTTAAAGCTTCTTGAAAAACAGCAACAAATTCAGGTGATGAATGAGCTTGTGAAGGGGTGGCCATTGCTGATAAAACAGCATCTGAGAATTCAATTGGACCTGGAATAAAAGTTAATTTTCTTTCTGATGACATTATGAACAAAAATAACTATCTATCTTGTATGCTTAAAATGGTTTAATCTAAATGATTGGTCGATTAATGATGAAACACAATAAAGAAAGATAAATGAGAAAATGGAAAGTAGAAAGAAAGAAAGTAGGATATATATAATAATCATTTAAATAGGAAAGCAAAAAAGTAGAATAATAAAAATGGAGTTAATTTTATAGATCAATATTCTTCGGCCATATTTCATTTTTAGCGGGAAAACTGTGGAGGAGGTGGCTGATGGATGAGTAATAAGGTGGGGAGGGGGTAAAAAATGGTCTCGAATCAGCCTCTGTCTTGGTGGGATAAATGTGGCGCGGTGAGTGGGATGAAAATAAGCGGCGGGAGGCGGATAATTTTTTATAATTATTCGCTTAAACATCTCTGCACCACCACCTCCTCCCCGATCTTTTAATCCCACTCGAAAGATCGGTTACGTATGTAATATTAACTTATAGTACGTACTAAAAATACACCAGGGCATTTGAATAGAGATCAAACAAGACAAGACAAGACAAGAGAAAGCAAAGGACCAGTATATATATATTATATATCTAACTAATTAATCACTTTTACTAAACCATTTAATACAAGATGATTACAGATTCAGATTTAAACTATTTGGCTATTTCACTTGGTTTGCTTTCAGTTGGTTTAATCTTATCTTATTCTGTGATTGAGAATAATGTTAAAGGTTCGGATGAAAACTGAAGAATTTTGATGTGAAGATGGTTGTTGTTGATTATGGCATGTGTTTTGGTATGGTTCCTATTATAGATATGAGTTAATTCGATCCATTCATTGTTTCGAGTATAGATATAGGATAGTTCAATCCATTCATTGATAGCTTACTGTATGGTAATCAGTCAAGTTTGGTTTCTCTATGAAAAATGTATTCAACATTCATGATACCACTATTCAATTGTGTCCAACAATGGGGATTATAATATATTTCTTTTCTTCGGAAGACCACGAAGTGTTGTATGTATATAGGTGAATATTTATTAATTGTAAATATATAAGATTTAAATGATAGAAGTTTATAAATATATGGTTCATGCTGATGGTTAAGTTGAATAACAAATGGATAAAGTTAGTTGATACAAATTAAAGAATTATTATTATTATTATTATTATTATTATTATTAGTTATTGATTATTTAGGGGATATAAATTCAAATTTTATAGATCGGTTTCAAAAAAATCAGCTAATAATTCTTTACTTTGATCATAATAGTCAATAGCATTATTGAAAGCAGAATTGATGCAATCGAACCAGTCTGATTCACTTTGAGCCAAATTAGCTAGTTCGAAACCATCGAAATTAAATTTATGACCATAATTTTGTATTCTTTCACATTCATATTGAATCTTTTGTAATCCTAAAGCAGCGGCAGATCCTTTTAAATAATGACCCATTGACGATAATTTCTCCAAGTTTTCATCAGTTTTTTCTGAATTTGGTGATGATAATAATTTAGCAATTTCTTCAAATATGCCAGTTGCTTGATCAACAAATGTCTGAACTAATGATAATGCGAATCCTTCTTCATCTTCATCCATTAATAGGAGTTCTTGGAAAATCGCCCAGTTAATGAGCTCGGAATTCTCAAGTGTTTCTTGTGCAATTGTCATTATGATATGTGGATATATGTGGATATTAAAGATGAGGAGAAAGAGGAGTGGCGAATGGTACGAATGGTATGAGACACAATTGATTGAATAACTATAAATCTTTTTCTACCAGAGAAAAATTCAAAACTTGAGACAGATAGAACCTTTGAAATGTTATTGATTGTAATATTTTATTTAGTTAAGTACTAGGTACTATTGGCGGACAATTTGAAAGATGAACAATCAAAATAAGTTGTCTCGTTTGTGTGTGTGTGTGTATGTGTAAACGTGAGCAAGCAAGGGAACAGACTATATTAGCAGCTTTGTTTTGGTGAGAGTGGGGATGGGTTAATACTTATTGAATGATGAACGTTCAAGAATGGAAGCTTTGTTGTATCCAAGATGAACAGGGGTACACTAATGGTATCGATGTAGTATTATAGTCAATTGAATAATATATTGTGATACTTAAATATAGTTATAAATTGGCCTTGATACTCAAAAGATGTACAAGTGTATAAGGATGGATAATAGGTCGAGTATAAAACAACCAGACGTCTTGAATGATTATAAACACAGACAGACTATATAGATATTTGAATTATTGATACAGAATAATAGAGATGATGAAATGATATATTATATAGAAATAGTACAATAGTTATTTATGGTTGGATTAATAGTAAAATGGTAAAATGAAATTAAAGAATTTTGATATCTGCAGTGGAGGAGAGGAACTGAGGATTGGAAAGGCTAATTATTAATATGATTGAATTAAATTTTTGAATTTTATGTTTAACTTTGTAACTTTATGATTTGTATCAATTAGTTGTTACTGGTTTGAGTCTTAGTTAATGTATGATTATCAATCGATATGGAATTTAATCATAATTAAAGATTTTCAATCATAATCTTTTAATCGACTTACAATGGGAGCCAGCCTAGCCTACTATTCCATAACAATAAATTCTAAATTGTTTATTAACTATATTCTATTATAAATATTATCTATCCTGTCTATTTACTTCTTCTCCTTATTGTAATAATTCATATAAATCACCTAATTTATCAGCAACATAAGTTGGTCTTTCATTAACATCCAATTTTTCCACCTGTTCAATAGTTTCAATTCCCGTTAAAACTAATAAAGTATCCAATCCTCCATCTCTACCAAATTTCATATCAGTATTTAATCTATCACCAATCATAATTGATTTATCTGTTTGAATCCTATGCTTTTCAATAATAGCATCCATCATACCTGAATGAGGCTTACCGCATGAAATTGAAGGTTGTCTACCTGCACCATATGCAACTGTATCAACAATTGAACCTGCTCCTGGTAATTTGAAACCTTTTGAAGGATATGTACTATCGATATTGGTTGCAATAAATGGTAATTCTGGTTTTTGTAATAAATATTGTAAAGTGATTGCTAATTTATGATAATTGAAAGATAAATCTAATCCGGCCACAACTGCTCCGACAGATGGATCTAAATTATAAATTATAGAATTTTTATCATCTAAATCTAAAGGTTTTAATAAATTTGGATCAATACCACCTAAAGTTTCATAACCAACTTCTTTCAATTCATCTTGAATACCAGATTGTCCTAAAACCCAAATTTTTTTATCTTTTGGTAATTGTAAAATCTTATCAATATAGATAGCAGTTGCATAAGAAGAAGAGAAAATTTCATCTTTTGTAACTGTTATACCAAATTTAGCAAATTTAGAAACGTAATTGACTCTTGAATTAGTTGAATTATTAGTAACAAAGATAATTTTTTTGTTATGAGATCTTAATAAATCTAAAGTTTCAACAACTTTTGGTAATAAATGAGTACCTAACCATAAGACACCATCACAATCAAACAGAAAGTTGTCATATTTGGATAAGATGGATAGAACCTGATCTTTTTTGGATATTTTAGTGATAGACATGTCAGATATATGGTGATAATAAAATATGATATGATATAATGATATTATATGGTATCATATTATATAACTAAGAACATATATTATAATATAAATTATGATCATCATAATCATCATATCCGAAGGTAGAAGAATAGGTGTTGGTGTTGGTGATGGTGGTGCAAAGTTGTTCAAATGATTCAATAAATAATATGGGACGAAATTTGAGGGGTAAATTTATTGAACAAATGGTTTGTTTAAGAGTTGATTAAGAAGAGTTGATTAAGTTGTTTGGTTGTTTGTCAAGTAGATAGATAATTGGTTAGAAGACAACGTATACAATGTCTCATCATCAGGATCTACCCCCAAAAGGTGGTTACGAGACCATTCAATGGAAGAGAAATCTTCCATCTAGAGGGTTTAGACCAACAGTCTGGCTGGCATTGATGGTTGGTTCAATGACTTATGGTTTTTATAAATTAGCACTAGGAAACAGAGAAGTGATCGAATTATCAAGAGAAAAAATGTGGGCAAGAATGCATATATTACCATTATTACAAGCAGAACAAGATCGAGATATAGTTCGTAGAACATTAAGTTATTATAATAGAGAAGCTGAGATTATGAAAGATGTTGATTGGTGGGAAGTTAAAAGTACTTATTCTGATAAAAATAAGTTTCAACCTCCTCATACCGTTTTGGTTGGTCAACAATTGGATAAAGATTCTGCTTGGTGGTCTGCTAATTCAAAGGATAGATTTGCAATTGGAAATGGAAATGGGAAGGATGGAAAAGATTAATTCTTAAACCCCCCCCCCCCCCTCAAATTACACATTCATCGCAATTAGGCTTTTGATAGTATATTATATTACAAAAGTTTTAATATATTGTCAGTATGGTAACGGCCGTACTTGATGTTTAGTAAGGGATGTAATAGTGTTTTTTTTCTCTCATTCTGACTGTTTATGATGACTTGATTGTATAGTTAACTCTACTTATTCATTCATTACTCTTACTTATTTATTACACTTATTTATTTATCACTCTTATTTATTTATCACTCTTATTTATTACTTTTATTTAGTCAACATATACTTGACACATCATTCAAATAAAAATGTCTTCATTCAAGTCCCCCGTACTTAATCACCTTTCACCTAATTCAAATTTCTTTTATTATTATTCTCATTTTCTTGCGGCTGCGACAAATTATGAAAAGTAAACAAAAGTTTATTAAATTTTTGATCTATTATCTTCTCTTGTTGATATTTTTTTAAATTCCTTTCAACTATATCATCATTGTTCGTAGTTTGTTCCTTCTTGTTGTCCCCAATATATGTTGATTACCTCTTCATATTCTATTATAAAATAATGTTAGGTTATAAAACAAAATCATCATTAGTCATCGCACTAATACTCACTAGACTTTATTGTGCCTTCAATGGAATCATATCTGATTGTGATGAAGTTTATAATTATTGGGAACCTTTGAATTTCTTAACTAGACATTTTGGTAAACAAACATGGGAATACTCTCCACTATATGCAATTAGATCATGGACTTATTTAGTTCCGTTCTCTATTTTCAACTATCCTTTAAAATTAATTCAATTTGGTTTATTGAAGGATAGTAATAATAATAATAATAATTTCATTATTCCTTCATACGTTCAGTTTTATTTAATAAGAATCTTGATTAGTTTATCATTTGTTTATGCAGAATTGAATCTAGCTGATTCTTTGAGATACATTTCGTCTCATGTGGCCAATTGGTTCATCATCTTACAAATATTCAATCCTGGTATGTCTCATGCTTCAATTAGTTTATTACCAAGTAGTTTCTCACTTTTAACATCAATCTTGGCAACTTCATCAATCATTAATTATCTGAAATATGATAAATTTCTGCTAAAAATTACACACTCTATAAACGAAAAACTGAAAACTAATTTAAAAGCAAACGAAAAGGAAAATGATGAAAATTTAAAATTAATGAATCATATGTTTGCTGAATCTCAATTATCAAAAAATAGATCATTCTCTTTTGCAGTTGTACTGACCGCCTTAGGTGGATTATTGGGATGGCCTTTTGTACTTGTCTTGATAGTTCCATTTATTCTATATACAACAATTACAACTTTATCAAGACGTCAATATTATTTGTTTGTTTTATTCTCTATGATTGGAATTAGTTCACTCTTTGCAATTGGTACGATAATATCTCAATTGGATTATTTCTTCTATAAGAAAATGACATTTGTTCCTTTGAATATTCTATTGTATAATGTTTTCCGTACAAGTGAAGAATCAGGACCGAATATTTTTGGAACTGAACCAGTTTCATATTATATATTCAATTTACTATTGAATTTCAATATTACTTTTATATTTGCTGTTATTGGATTATTAACAATAAATTCATACGGGAAGTTTGATTATTGGCAAATTAAAACATTATTATCTCCATTATTCATCTGGTTTGCCATTTTTGCTTATCAACCTCATAAAGAAGAACGTTTCATGTATCCGATTTATCATTTGATTTCTATAAGTGCTGCATTTGCAATTGATCAGATTTCCAATGCATTAGGATATTCGAACTTGTTCAACAAGACTTATACTATTTTGACTAAACTAAGTATATTTTTATCAATTGTGATCATTTCAACTCTCCGAATCATATCATTGGTCCAGAATTACTCTACTCCTTTGACTATTTTCAAACATTTGCCACAAACATTATCAACAGATTTGCAAACAGTTTGTATTGGTAGAGAATGGTATCACTATCCATCTTCATTTTTTTTATCTTCCAATCAAAGACTTTCATTTGTTGAGAATGGATTTCGTGGTTTATTACCTGGAGATTTTAATGAACCCAAAATCAAATCTTTCCACGGAGTCGCTGAGTCAGTCTCTGAAATTCCAGATCATTTCAATAACAAGAATCAATACGTTTCTGAATTTGTCACTGATTTCGAAAACTGCGATTATTACTTTGATCTAAACATTCCCGTTGATATAGAAAAAGGTGAAATTGCCTTGTTTGGAAACACATCAGTAAACGATTCACACTCAGTTGATATGTTGATAGATGGATGGGAATTGATATATTGTGCAGATTCCATTGATTCAGAGCATAGTCATGGATTAAGCAGGTTGATTTATTTACCTTTTTCTGAAATCAAAAATCTTTTTAACACGTTTTGGGATGACAATAAATACAAATTGAGTGTCACTCTAATTGCTTCAAATATTCAAACAGAGTACCTTGATCCATTATCAGAAAAGGTTCAATCATGGTACGATGATTTATTCGCTGGGGTTCAGAAACCATGTAACAAACTAATATCGAATGAACAAGTGCAGAAGTTCATTAATGATGATAAATTCATGATCTTAAGACGACACTTAAGCGAAGGTGGGGCATTGGTTCAGAAAAAATTTAATGACTTATTATATGATGAAAAGGTGAAAACTTATACGAAATTAATTGTCGATTTTGTTATTAATGGAGAAGTGAAGTACAATAAGATGTGTCTTGCTTCAAAAGTCACGTAGGATACTTGTGAACTAAATAGATGGATTAGAATGCTTAATATATGTATATATTAGATATAATTAACAGAGAAAAACAATAATAATAAAAACTCACTCATCCAAATGTCTTTAATTGGATATGGCCATCCTTCTCAGATCCTCCTAAATCATTCAAACCCCCAGATTCTCCATCTCCATCTCCATCACCATCACCACTTGGTCTGTGTTTTACCAATGACTCTATAGCAGACTTCTGATGAACTCCACAAGATGTTTCGATGTAGGTTTTCACGTTCTGTGGTGAGAAGCTGATCAATTCCAATATCTTAACCCGCACATACTCTGAGTATTGTCCTTGTTTGGAATCGTTGAACCAGATTAAGACGGGGATCGTCAATTTCAATGAGGATACTATCTCTTCAGTAGCGGTTAGTGCTTTAGTTAACGTCACTAAGATCTCTAAGATTAGACGTGGTTCCTTTAAGTCCGATTCACGCTCAGTCAACAATCTTAAAAGTTTGGGAATCAATTTGTATAAGATTTGTCCGTTATACCCTTCTTTATTTGTTTTGATTAAGGTTTTGATTGTCTGGGTGGCAAAAGCATTCAAATTTGTCTCTTTGGAAAGTATTCCTGAAATCAAAGCCTCTGATATTTCGTCACAGTCAGATTCACTCAAGATTAAGTTATTAACTGTAGTAATTATAATGAAAATTGTTAGCAACGAAGAATTATCTGCTTCATCACCATGAGCACCAATTCGTAAGTAGTTTTTGACAGTTTCGTAGAACTTACTCAATTTTAAAGTTTGCCCTTCTAACCCGTTTAAACTAGATATAGCTCTTTTCAAAGTAGGTAACAAAATAGCAATATATTCGGGATTATTCAATTCGTAAATCAATGAGAACGAAAAAAGAATACAAGAATAGAAATCAATTTTGATCACTTCTGGTAAGTGACTGATCATCTCGAGAATCGTATCGTATGATTTCTTCAATAACATCAGATCACTACCATTGATAGGATTCAATTTATCAATGTTAATCTCTCGATCTCTAATAAATGGTAAGATTTTGATAATTGTTAACATATTAATTCTCAGTAATTCGAATAATTTGTCTACGTCACTGTGTAATTCATCTGGTGACTTTCCATTTGTTGAGTTAGATGAGTTTGTGAAGTATTGTTCAAATACATTAGATGATAGTTCAACAATACTCGCCTTTAATGTGGGATCGGCAATTGATACCAATCTATCTAATAGATCAATAAATTCAATAAATATTGTATCTTTGAATAAAATGTCAATAGCGCCATTCAATTTCAGGATCTTATTCAATGATCGAACAACTCTGATATCAGTACTAGATAGCGAAGAATTTGATCCCGAAGATGATTTAATCAAATATTCCATACATTGACCAAATAAAACAAAAAAGAAGTTGTCTAAGTCATCTCCTAGTAATTTGTCAAATTGATTAGGGTCTTCTTCAACTATCAGACTAACAACTTCGACAAAGTCAATCCAACATTCTTCATAGGTTGCAATATCAACATCGTCTGAATTTTCCGCCAAAAATTCACTTCCGTTCTTTAACATCGCAAAATCACGTAATGAATATAGCCATAATGGGACTAATACGTCGATATACTTATTAGTCAATTGTTGTAAGTCAGCATCTGAAACTGAATTATAAATTTTGATTCGAGCCCAAGCTTGTAAAATATGAGCTTTGATTTTATTCTGAGATTTGGCAGTTAAAACAGATATATCCCCAATTTTTAGAGCTTTCCTATCTCCACTCTGTCCTTCATCGGCGTTACCACCTTGGTTTGAGATGGCAAGTGATTCCAATGAGGATGTCAACACCTTAACAACTCTACTCATTCTTGAAATATGGGTGATCTTGCTGCTCACCAGTTTGGAAGCCAACACCATAGCAGCACCTGCTAACTCGATGGTTGAATCCTTGTTAAAAGCTGGAACAATAGCAGTAATGATTTGAGCCTGTTGTTGATCCAAAATTGACACTTCAGGATATAATGGGTCTCTATAATCACCGAATATTCCAATAATATCGCCCAATAGCGTCAATGAAGCAATCCTTAACCTGACTAGACTTGAACTTGAACAAACAAAAGCAATACGAACAAATTCTGGAATCTTGGTGGATAAGTGGAGTTTTAATTTAGTATCACTTTGAGTAAAGGATAACAGGTCAATTAGTAATTCAATTATAAATAATTTGAATCGCCAATTTGTAGGCTCGTTTTCCAAAACCATCAACTGAATTAAGCTATTTTCATTGAGCGCAACCTTATTCGAATCAGTTTGAGAATCATCTTCGGACCTAGTTTGGTTAACTGTTTCAGTCTTCAAGCCAACATCAGCGTCTATATTAGCAAAGGTTTCACCTTCGTCATCTAAGTCAAGATTTGGATGAGTGGCTTCTGGTGTTACCTTGGTTGTCGATTTGGAGGATGAGACATGTGCTGCAGATTTGTGTTGCATCTTACTCCCAAATCTGGAAAAGCTGAAAAACATACCACCGTTGTTGATTCTCTTTTTATATATTGTAAGCAACGGATCGTAAATTTTGAGCTTGGGTAAGTCAAACAGTTCCACTAGCCTATCGAACCATTCAAATTTGTCTGATGTATTGGAAGCAAAAGACTGCTGTAACCAAGTTTTGATGATATCTTTGACTGACGCATTTTCAGGGTCATATTCCAATGCAATCCACAACAGATCTTTGAAACTGTCACTTATAATAGCAATGCCATCTTTATTAAGTCTTAGTAATTGATGATATGATTCTAAGGCTAACTTCCAATTTATGTCACTAGTGGTGAGTGGAAAGAGAGATGGAGTCGCATCATTATCATCATTAGTGATAGGTAAAGAACTTGAACTATTGGAGTAAACCCCCACTTTGAAATTATTGATGAGAATGAATTTTATAAACTGGGTGTATTCTTCCAAGCGAATAAAAGTTCGGTCAAAGACAACAAGCTCTTCCAATGCTTTCAATAATTCTCTTGTGACTAACTCAAAATCATTCGTAACTGTATTCATCAATCCAAAGATCAAGTTTCTTAATATTAACTTGTTGTGCTCTTCCCATATAATAATAGTGGGACCAGCAGTATTGATGATGACCCTTAATAACTTGGCAATTACTAAAGTTGAATTGGAATATGAGTTGTAATTGATGTTTGATGAAACTGTTATAGGTGAGTATGCACCATAATCATCCTTCAACCAGATTTTTTCCAATGAAGTGAGAATATTAGTCAATAATTGGCCACTCAGTTCCACCTGCGGCTGACTAGAAACTAAAGTTGTTAATGAATCCATCGATGCAGCATGAACAGTAGGATGTGGATCAAACAACAAAGTAAACAAAACGTTAAATATGGTGGAAGTGTTCATCAAATTTGAATACTGGGCTATTTTGGACAATGACTGAGAGTCAAACGAACGTGAGTAGGGGTCGGAATGGTCAACAATAGACTTAACAATACTTGAAACTTGAATTGATAGCATCTCTTCTCTATTATCTTCCACCAATGAACAAGATAAACCAATACTCTCGGCGTTCAGTGAAGAGATGAACATATCTTTACTATCAACATTCTTCAATGTTTCAATCAACAAAGAAGCAATGATTCTTGGTAGCTTTAGTTTGGATGTGTTTTTACTATGTTGCTTATGGAGATTATGATTATTCATATAACTCAAAGCACTATGGATTGCAACAGAGGAGTTAATAGTAATTGCCCTTTTTCGTAAAATATCACCAGCACTAGTAGAATCGGTGGCAATGTAATTAGGATTCTCTTCTTTGCTTTCTTTACCTTTGAAGAAAATTGAACTTCTCATTGACTCTATGATTGATTGTTGAACCTTGGTGGATAAGTATGGGAACGAAATAGCAAAAATTTCAATAGAGATATCAACAATCATTGTATCCATATTCACTGGGTATTTTCTAATGTCCGTATAACCTAATCCTAATGAACCGTTGTAAAGAAACAACAGATAATCATTCAGTAATGAATGCTGGATAGTTTCAAAACACATTGTTTCTAGTGGGTCGTCAAAAACTGAAAGTGGTGTGAAGCTGCTTTTGACAAATGGTGACTCCACAGAAAATAGTCCATGTAAGGGGACAACATCAATATCATAATCTGTTACTTTATTTTGTTGAAAGCTCTTACCTGTGAATCCGGTTGACTTGATCAATAGTTCCTCGACTTTGAACGTACTGATTTTGCTTGTTAGTCCAAAGTTCAATCCGTCACATGCCCGGTAAATATCATATTCTTTGATCTCAGTAATAACCTTCTTCTTTTGAGGTTTCTTAGTTGAAAGATGTTGAGCGGTGGCTTCATAGTTATACAGCTTATTATCACTGAAATTATTAACCAGTTCAATTAGTAAACTAGAGTTAATCTCATTCTTGATGTTCAAGTATGGCATTAACTTAACAAAATTCTGATAAACCCTTAGTTTGTTTGTCTTGATTGTAATGTCCAGAATACTTGGAATAGTTGTGACGCTTGAAACTTGAACTTTCAAGTTGTTGATAAATATAAAGCTCTGATTAATGATTTGATTCAATTGTCTAGCTATTTCTGGTGTTAATAAGCTGCTTTTTGAGTAGCTGTCATGGGTATGCAAAGCTGATGATGACTTAGTTGATGATAAATATGTTATATAACTCAATAAGCAAACAAGTGAATGGTTTTTCACTTCAATCAATTTCATTATCTCATTTATATTGGAGACGATTGTTGTTCCCTGTGAAGTGGTTTCAAATTGAACAAAGTTCGATGGCATTGAATGGGCCAATAAGTTCTTCCAAATGTTGATGAACTGACTAGTCTCCAAAAGAAAAAAATTACTATTGGATGAACCATGCTCGTCAGTAGCAAAATTGAATAGACCCATGAGCATGATCCAACTAATGAGTTGTTTCTCGTAGTTGGTATTGGAGATATAACTTCCTGACCCACTACCAAATAGGTTATTTGTGACCACTGTGGAATTAAACGACTTCAAAAAACTTGTAGTGATGGAAAAGACCCTTAAAACAAAATCGGAACTAATATAATCCTTGGAGCAACTAGACAAAATCGATGAGATCAAAAATGCAAAGCCGTGGTTTTCGTTAAAAATAAAACTTTTATCTCCGTTACTTTCAAATGACATAGTCAATGTGCTGAATGAAGTATTTAAAATATTGAAGGATAATTCTGGTTTTATTTTCAGTAACTCGACCAAGGTCTCGACCGCTGTCACTCGTATCTTGAAATTTTTGTGTTTACTTAGTTGCAACAGCTTGAGTGAAATTTGTGTAGCAAGGTCCTCGTGAGAATCTAAAATGCCGTCTTGCTGTGATAAGACATATTGATCCAAGTCCACAATTAACAATTGCATCAGCTTCAATATTGATAAGACGTACCATTGATTATCAATATCAGCTTCAGGTGATGGAACGGCTTCATTAAGACTGGGGAACCTAATAATACTTGAATCTGCGGAGTTTCCGAGAGTGATTTTACCCAAAATAATCAATTTATTGATATCAGAATCTACCTCTCTCAAGAAAAATCTGTAAAAGATTTCTAAGTGATTTAAAGCCAGGCCAGCATCGTGCAATGATGAAGAATTTGATATAATTACATATTTCTCATCTTTGGATGATGGCTTTAAAGCATTGGACACCGACCCAATACCAAATACATGATAAAATATCGTATTCAAAGTATCGAAGCCTTTTAGACCAACAAAGTTAATTCCTGATCTGAAACCTGTAGAAACGCTACTCGTTTGATGATAGAGATTTAATTTGGAGAAAAGTTGAATAAGGGCTTCAATCAACCCGGTTTTGATTTCCAAATTGTTTGATTCTTTTGTATAGCTTGATAATAGTAGACTCATTGTGGATTCAAATGACTCGTTCTCGGCCATATTGAGGCCATTAACCACATAATTGAAAACCAGTAAGTCGGATACGTTTTTGGCTAAGGATAATCTTAGTTTTTTATAATCTGTGTTCATCGCTAATACAAAATCATTATAATCGGGTAGGATAGCAGTCAAGTAATAGTTTGTGTTGTTTGCTGATTTCTTTGTCGTTATTGACGCAAGATATCTATCTGATTTCAATAAAGAAACCCAAAAGTTGTATGAATGAACAACGCTCAATAACGGATACGTATATGAGTTGAAACCATTTTTTTCAGTGATATACTTTGATAATTTTAATAATCTTCCAAATAACTTGTCATCCAGTGTGTTACTACTATCATTGGCCAATATAATATCTATTAATACTGTGAAGTCAGTAAAATAATTGGCCCTGAATACGGAGTTTTCAATTGAAGTATTATAGTTGTCATAGCATTTTTTGAGATATTTATAAAGAGTAGTAAGTAATAGATTTTTGATTGAGTTTAAAAATCCATTAAATTTAGTGAAGATACTCTGCAAAACAATCACTGCTAAATGCTTTATCGAGCTAAACCAGTTTGACTTGATGGTTACTTTTTTGATATTCGTGGTTAGTATATCAGTCATCTTTGTTGTGATATCAATTAACCTGATATTGAACTTCTCATGTGCTTTTTTCAGCATTAGTGACATATTAAAAGTGTAGACTTTAGCAAGTAATCTGTTGATATCAACCGTTAAATGGTGAATTTCACAAACATTGTTGAATGTTTGCACAAAATGGTCAATCAATTGATCCAGCTGGTCTAGAATATAACTCAAATCATCATTCGTGATCTTGTCTTGTTTTGCTTCTAACTCAAAATGAATACTTATAAGGTATGTAGATAATGCAGATTGAACAGAAGTAGCAGCATCTGGATCATTATCCTTCAATAATTGAGGTTTAAACCTGAGGAAATCGAACTGTTCTCTATCCATTGTACGCCTTAAATGTTATGGGTGCCCATATAGTACAATTGAGTACGAATAGTTTATGATTCAAAGTATAAAAGAAAAATGTTAGTGCTATAGAACCGATTTATGACCTATTCAAAACAATAATGGTGTATATACTCGTTTCTATATTTATCCAGATCAAATGCGGTTGGTGTCACTGTCAAATATTATCAATCAAAAAAAATCATAGTAAGCTGTATGTAATATGTATTATGTATTATTTAATATTTATAGCGAGCGGTTGGCGCACAACTAAATTCTAACTTCTTCGCGGCTTTACCAAATAAGCTAGTAGAGAGTAATTCGAACTTCAGACCATAAACAGTCAAATTCGCTTATAAAGAGTGGCTCTCCCACGATAGTCCGAGTTGTAATAGGTTCTGAGTGGGAAAGTTCCTGAAGTGTTTTGAGGCCGTTTGAAAAGTTTGAAAAGTTTCGGATTCGGAACGACAAGATCATATCCATCCATGCATGCACCAGAACTTCAAATTGAGGACCATTTTGAAGCTCAAGCTTTGATAGACAGATAAATGAGTATCAGAGATTATGGCATGGATACAGATCACAGTGCACTATCTCTGTGGGGCCTTGAGAATCATAAAAGTAAATAATAATCATTATGATATTGCTATGATTATAACTTTTTTTGTTGATGTAGAGAAATCTGTTGGTGGTGATTGAGCGCTAAGCTTCATAAAATTGTCCCCTATTTCTGGAATTTTGCTTTTCTCAATATTGAGCGCTGAGTAATAGATCATGAGAAATTATTAGAGATCAGGATGAAGTCTTTGCTCAGTACTATTTAATATTATCAGCTACTTACTAAGTTGAGTTCGAATGTATGAGACTTGGTGACTAGTCTGGTAACACACAATTGATTAATAAATGTAACACAACTGAAACAAATTCTATAATTTAATAATAACAGATAATAAATATAAAATTAAAAAGTTTCTATATGAAATATATGTAAAGCTTCCCGTGCCTTATGAGAAGAATTTAAGTTGTAACTTCTTCCAATAAAAGTAGGATCTATAGGTATTTATATTCTTTCTCCATCTAAACATACAGTGATTAATAATCATCTGTTTCATGTCTACTTTAAGTAACTTATTTCCAACAGTGGTATTCGAAGTGGAATCTATTCAAACCAGTTAATAGACTGAACAACACCAATAAGCTGCAATAACTCTTATTGTAGTCAACTAAAATATTCGGCAATCATCATGTCCAAAAACGAAATAACAATCAATTGTTAAAGTTCAATTGAACAATATAATGCCATTTATGACTTCGTCTGTCTATATCACAAATCTGTATCAAATACAGAGAAACACAGATAGAATGAATGTGTGATTCTGACAGTGTATTTGACATAAACTATTTGTTGTTACTGTTGTTAATTGTATTCACTCATAACGTAGGAAATTATGTAGCTTTAACTTTTAAGTCGAAGTCCATAAGAAAAAAATTTTTTTTTTTTTTTTTTTTTAATATCGAAACTTTTAATTAAAACTATATAAACTATTTATGGTTACTGTTTTTAATTGTTTTCTATCGAGGATTTGAGAAATCATTGTAAAGCCATTTCTAGTATCCCTGTCCTTTAGTGGTATGAGTAGCATAGCTACCATCCAGGCAGTTTAGTCGTGGATACCTCCTCGGGCCTATTTAAA